>VMDO01007397.1:0-91556 GCA_007922755.1 Pedetes capensis
TTCCAAGGAGCACTCTGGTTGCACTTCTTCTAGGACAGATTTGTTGGTTCTTTTGGCAGCCCATGGTATACTCAATAGACGTCTCCAGCACCACAATTCAAAAGCATCAATTCTTTTTCTGTCTCTCTTGTTCAATGTCCAGCTTTCACAACCATATGATGCCACTGAAAATACCATGGCATGAGTCAGACGCACCTTCGTCTTCAATGTTACATCTTTGCTTTTCAATACTCTACAGAGATCTTTTGTCACAGCTTTTCCTAGAGCAATGTGTGTTTTGATTTCTTGACTGCTGCTTCCATGAGTGTTGATTATAGAGCCAAGCAAAGCAAAATCTTGGACGACCTCAATCTTTTTTTCCATAACAGCCAATAATCTATTCTCTTAGCAAATTTCCAGTATCCATACTATATTATAACTCTAGTCCTCATTTCCTACCTTGGATTTCTGGATTTAGTCATCATATCTGCAAGTTTTTACCCAGGTCCTACATTTTGCTGTTTCCTTCCGACTCTGTTAACCACCATTTTATTCCCTATTTAAGTCTCTCATCCATGAAAGCTTGTGCTTATTTACATTTTTCTGTTCAAGGAATTAGAAAAATCAATAGGAAAGGTGGGATTAGAAATTGACTGCTGTATTTAAGAATTTTCATCCTTGAATGGCCATGTTCCCAAATGGGGTAATTATGATTTTGGGATGTTAATAACCAAAGGGAGCTATTTCTTGGTATTGATCACAGGTTGAAAAACACATGCCATTGTGTTGAATTTGAGTCCAATTTGTTTGAGTGGTGTTTGTACAGTGTTCTTAATGTGACTGAACAGAAACTGTTCCAAATATTTTTCTGAAATAAAACTCTTCCTTCTAGTATGTAAATATTGAACTTGACTTCCTTTCTAAGTTCTGTCTGACTAGGTTAGCGGCAGTATTGTTGTCATTCATTTACTTGGCTTAGTAATAATTTGTCTTAATTTCCTTTTGTCCAAATTGCCTTAGCTAGGAAAGGGATGCAATATTTTCCATTTGCAATTGGTAAAAATGCATGCTTTGGAATACTCACCTGGAAGATTCTTCAACTATGAAAGCTATGTGTTTATGTGTTGTGGTGAAATGTAAGCTTAAGAAAACAGCACGTTTGCTTAGAAGATTCTGTTTGGAGATGCCTTTTTAATTGGCCTTTTGTGTAAGCACAATCCACCTATCCAAGCTATTTCAGATTTCTGTACCTTTTCAATTCTTTTTCTTTTATGACTGCTCATATTATAACTACTAGGCTGTATTCTTAAACACTTGTTGATGATGTCTGTGAATATAAGTGCATGTTCACTTGGGCATAAAATGAGTGATTCTGAGTGCCATTTCATGCAGGGCAGGGAATGTCAAGGAAATGTTCATCACTTTCCATCATTTCTAAAGTATCAAATATGCCTCAGTGACCTAGTGGACCACGACTGTAAAATGTAGTGTATGGCAACTCTTGAAACGTTGTATTCATAATGCTGAAGCTCTCTGTATAAAGGTCCTATGCCTTGTGGAGAAGTTAAGATGTAAAATTAATTTTATTTATAAGTGAGATTTCAATTTCTGTTTAATATTTTTTTTTCCTCAAACAAGTTTCTGTATCATGACTCTTTAGGGAATAATTTAAAATTAGATAACCATTTGCCAACATCATTAGTTATTATATTTAGTTCAGTTTTATACCTCTTCAGCAAAGAAATATTACTTATACTGATATATTTTTAATTCACTTGTTAGCTCTGCTGAAATTTAGAGCAGTTATCTGGCTAATTACAGCTTGTATCTATGGACTCAAATGCTAGCTGGGCTTTAGGCAACAATTTGCTCAGCTGGCAGCTAGTAAACATGGCCAGACTCAACTCAGGCCTCATGCTATAAGGTCCCTGGCTTTTATTTGAGGTAAGCGCTCTAGGGATATTATGAGTTCCATAGCTTTCAGACTTTCTGGAATGCTATTTCTATCTAACTACTTCTCACTCTTTTTTTTTGTAATAGGAATGTGACAAAAACAAACAGGGTGGTTAAATAGATAATTTATTTTTCCATTGCCTGCTCCCCTATGTTTTGGGAAAGGGTAGAAGTTAAGTTGTCAGAATATGGCTTACTATAGTTAGAAGATTATGTTTCTCCAACAGCTTAAATATACTGTTTTGCTTCTTTTACATCTGCACTGGTAGGGTTTGTTTTTAAATGTCTAGATAACTGAGACAAGGCTACTAAAAGAATTATCTATGTACTATAAAAATAAAATAGAAGGAGACCATGCTGTTTGTGTAAGAGGGAAATATCACCTCAAGAATAATGAGCATAGTAGAATTCATTTCAGTAAGTAAAATGAACCATGCATGGATCAATGCTGAGTGTGTTGTGAAACATGATTTATGATTAATTAAATTTGTGTACTTGAAGTTTAAAAAGTCTAAAAAATGTGTCTTCAAATTTTTGCATTTAATGACTTTTTTTTCCTAAAATAAGTACTTCCCAAAATATATTTTATAACATATTTGTCCTTTTAGAGTTTGGAAGTATAGCAGAAAAGCTAACATGTATACAAAATTTCAATATTTCTTTCTTTCTCTTCTTTCTTCCTTCCTTCCTCCCTCCCTCACTTCTGTCCTTATTTTTATTGGTGGTACTGGGAATTGAACCCGGGGCCTGGTGCATGCTAGGCAAGTGTTCGACCACTGAGCTACACCTTCGGCACTTTTAAAATTTATTTTGAGACAGAAAGTTGCCCAGGGCTGACCTTGCAATCCCCTTACCTTAGCCTTCTGAGTAGCTACACTAGCTCCGTGTTTCTTTACATTAATCAAAGTTCAACTGCAGTTACCTGTGAGAAAAATATTCTTATAATAATATGTGAAATAACTAATCTGTTATTCTAATGCTTCTTAAAATGAAGCAATGTCTAAAAATAAAATAGATATTATTTAAAAAAAAAAAAGTAAGTGTTCACTTTGCAGGTTATACCAGGCTCTACCTTTATAATAAGCCTTCTTGGAATCATAGTCTCTTAGAACTAGAATGGGATGAGACCCCCTCTTTTTAAGTGTTTTGCTCTGGTGATGTTTGAAAAGTGCATGACACAATATGTAACACGTGCTTCGGAGAAACTGTGGTATCACCTAGCAGTTACAGTCTGATAAAACTGTTAAAGAAAATTTGACGGTATCCTTCATAGCAAATATGACAAAGAGAAAGCTTTTTCATAATTTAAAACATTCAATTACTACCTGATTCAAGTTTGTGAATAAAAAAAGAATATGTATTTTAAAATTGTTTCTGAGCCACAGTACTTCAAAACTGGGAAGAAATCTGGTGACTCCAGAGCCCTTGTCAAACATAGAGAACACAAGTGTAGGAAGTGAAGATTTGGGAGGTCCTAGAGAACAGAGACCCCCATATGTCTGTCAGCTTTTCATGCTCTGGGGGCTTGTATGGTGCTGTGATATTAAAAGCTATGCCACCAGTATTTCAGATACTAGCAGGGCCATGCATGATGGACAGGTTTCAGCTGGGCTTCTAGACTAAGACAAACTAGGGAGAAGGACCCAGCAGCCCACTCCCAAAACAATTAGTCATTGAAAATCCTATGAGTAGTAGAGAAACATGTCAGATATACTGTTGGAAAAGAGCCCCCGAGGCTGGACAACATTCAAGAAACTACTGGGGAAGAGTTACCTCCTCAAAGTAGAGTTGACCTTAATGATGGGAATGGAGTAATGCCCCAGGGAACTCCTTTGGCATGACACAAAATGGGAAGAAACAGTGGCTATAACATTGGGCTCAAATATAAAAAGATCATGTTCATGTCACAGTGTTGGGTGGTATTTTGTTCTGTTGCACATAGGGTCCCCATGAGTCAGATCAGACTCGAAGGCAACTAACAACAAAAGAGAAGGCGATGACAACAAAAGAGTACAAAGAGGTAACAGAACTCACTATGACTAGTATGAGAGGGTGTCAGGAAGTCAGGAGCCCATGAAGGAGGAAAATACTTTCAGGTGTTGAATGGTGTTTTTCCATCTTGTATGTGTAAGGGACTAAAGTGCAGGTTCTAGGGAGCCAGTGGAAAGATGTAGGGTATTGGTGAGAACCCTGAAACTGATACAACCTGCAACAATCTAGTGTTCAGTGTCTATGAAATTTTAAGGAATCCCTGATCCTCAGAAGGTTAAGAAAACCTGCCATGGTTATTTAAACCTTTCTAATGGACTTAATAAGAAGAGAACAAAGGGAACATTCAGACTCAACATTTAGCCTCAAATAACATTTTTATGTTTTCATTACACATGAGGTTTTCCTGTTACTGTGCAGATATGACAGGTAAAATTAGTAAGTGTGACAGCAGTATAACCAGTCCTGCCAAGGGTCCTAAAAACTGTAGTAGCTTATGATACACTACCTTGATCAACTCTTTCAGCCTTTGGTTTTTCCATTTTATTTGTATAATGGTTACCAATATGTAATAGTATCTTTTGATAAATCACATGACTTTAAATTGTTTTGTATCCAGGTTTCATTTTATAATAAACTGGTGGAATACCTTATCCCTGAAAAAAGCTTTTGTTAAGAATTCTTTGGCAGGCGACCCAGAAACTGTCTGCTTCTTGGCTCTTGGCGATTCCACTGAAAGATTAGGGTCACTGAGATTAAGCTAATAATTTTAATATGGGCTCTGATGACTTTTCCAGTCATCTGATCCTGCCAGGCCTGATTACAAGCCTCCAGCAGTTTTAGCAGACAAGGGTCTACCTTGGTTGTTAGTAATTCCCAAAGAAGGCATTTATAAAAACCTAAGCCTTTTCCCACCCACTGAAACAGGCATTAAACTTTGGTCTTTAAACAATTTGTGGGTCAAAATAGTAATTTCAGCCTACAGCGATTTAAATCTGTGGTTTGACTTGCTATTTTCATCACCAACACTGTTCCAGCCTTTGGAATTAATATTGTCTTTAAACTCAGTAAAGCTGGCATTTTTCTTTCCTTTTTTTGATGCATACCTCTCCTGGTTTCCATAATAAATGATTACATTGGAAAAGCTAAGTTCTATGAAAAGTGAAAGCAAAGTGAAGAATTTCTTTGTTTTGAGGACTATGTCTGTCTATCTTGTAGAACTTTTCTTTCATTTGAGAAATCCAAATGGAAATATGTATTTCAGCACATTGCAATATTCCAAAGGCAAATAATAACCTGTGTTGAGACTACGAAAGCTGCAGCTTCAGAGAACAGCGTAGGGCACGACATGAAACTAAAAAAGATACAGGTGTTCCTGACAAATCCAAAAACTGTTGTGGCCATTGGGCTTCCTGTATATAAGGACTATTTAAAGATTAGGACTCTATGCAGGGACTATGTGTGGGGCCCCTTATGGATCTAGCAGTTTAGAGATAGGATTGGCAAAGGCAGATGAAAATATGTTGACTCAATTTAATCTGTTTCTTTCCCTGTCAATATTTCTTATCAATAATATATAGTATAAAGTCTATAACTCTTGAATAATTTTCACATTTGTCTTTTCCTCTAGATTGGAAGTCCTATCAGGCCAGGTGCCATAACTGCTGGGGTCTATATTCCTGTAAGGCACTAGAGTTTAGCTCAGTTGATATAGCTCTACTCTGCACTTGCTAAGGACCCAGGTTCAATCCCCAGCACTACAAAACTGGGAGAAAGATGTGGGAGTCCACTCCAGAACAATCCCAAAACAGTCAACCATTGAAAACCCTGTGAGGCTTGCTATGAGCTGAACCCAACTTAA
The DNA here is from genome assembly GCA_007922755.1 of Pedetes capensis. Lineage (NCBI taxonomy): Eukaryota > Metazoa > Chordata > Mammalia > Rodentia > Pedetidae > Pedetes > Pedetes capensis. The sequence goes on from VMDO01007397.1 coordinate 5,783, forward strand.
TGGCACCTAACAACAACAACAACAACAACAACATATCCCTGTATAAATATTTATTAAAAGAATAAAAGAATGCTTCCCAAAAAGTTCAAAAAAGATTTTTTGGCAGTATTTGGATGTTGACCCCAAGGCCTTGCACATGTTAGGCAACTGTGCTACCACTGAACTACACCTCCACCCCCTGCTTTTTAAAATCTTTTATTTTGAGGCAGGGTTTTGCTATGTTACACAGGCTGCCTTTAGCCTCAAATTCACAGTCCTTCTGCCTCGGAGTCCTGAGGTGATAGGGTTACAGGTGTGTGTCCAGCATGTGGCTTAAAGCTTTCTTATAGATAAATGTTTGGGTAATTGGATATTTTCTTTCATCCCCATGCTTTAGTTGGCTTCTCAAGACAATATATATTTGAAATGGATCTTATTTAGAGAAAACACTGTAAGACTTCAAGGGTAAAGTATTCAAAGTATGTAGGTTTTACATCAAGAGCAATGCCTGCTTTGAAAAAAAATGCACAGATAATGGAACTGATATTTACTCAAATTCAACATATCATATACTGGTTTATTTATAGGGCTAGCGATATCATATGAAATTCCTATAATGACTGATTTAGCCTAATTAAAATTTTTTTCTTTTTCTTATTTTTTGCAGTGCTGAGGATTAAACCCTGGGCCTTGTGTATGCTAGGCAAGCACTCTACCACTGATCTATATTCCTAGTCCAATTTTTTTCTTTTTAAAGAAAACTCATTTAGTCTCTACTGTTTGCCAGACAGTATGATGCTACAAAATATCTAAAAATAGTATATAGTAATACTGCTTGCAGTGAATACCCAGTGTGTACATAGCTGAAGAGAACACAAATAATAATAGAGGAGGATAATTATATTGAAGGGATGTATAGGATTCTGTGGAAACACAGGTTTGGGGACAGTTACTTGGTCTAAGTTTCCTAGAAGACAACTCACTGAAAGGAGTTTCAAAATTATGTATAAAGGAGTTTTAGGGTTACAACTCAGAGGTGGAATGCTTGGTTTGTATGCATGAGGTCAGGTTCAATCCCCAGCACTGTAAAAGCAACAAAACAAAAAACTCATCAAAATTACATAGATAGGTAGAAAAAGGAAATAATTTATATTTTTATTTTTTGATTTAGATACATTTTTGTACTTTTTGTGATAATAATATAATTCTCTTACTTTATATCTTTATAGAGTTCTTTATAGAATATCCTTATAGAATTCTTTTCATTTCCTACTTTCATTGCTCATCATTCCCATTTTTTAGAGGAAAAAAAACAATGTAGTTTCCTTCATAGTGCCCACATTTCTAAAAGTAACCAGATTGATAAGACATCTTCCTTTCTGAAATAAGGGAGTTGAGTTTAGAATCCAGGCATAAGCCCTGTTTGTGTCAGTTTCTTGAGAACTGTTGTGAGCTAGCTATTAGTATTTTTTGCCTATATATTGATATATAGTAGCAAACTTTCCTCTGTCTTTAAAACAGAGGAGTATCAACACTTTGACTAAATTGTGCTGTTTTCTTAACATGTCAATCTTCCATGAGTATAAAACAGACCAGTTATGTTTGGATGTGTCCAAAAACCTCCTCCTTCTCATCTGCGCCCGAGTGCTGTTTCTCCAACGTATCATGAAAACAAGTTGGCTTGTCCTCTTTCTCCTTCAGTAACTCCCAATTTCATTTCCATACTCTATCACAAGTTAGTGAGTCACTTAAAATATATTCTTTTAGTGATCACAGCAGCAGTATTTGAATGGAGATTTTTAAAAAATATATAGTTGTACATAGCAGTTGCCAGGTTTCTGATAAATGAGAAAGTTCTTGAGAACTAATAAGCATGAGGAATTTTATGTATTCATGAAGTTTTTGTTTTTTCAGGTTAGCCTAGAGATGTGCTGATAGCAAGAGGCCACACAGCTAGAAATTTCCAATGCAGAAGAAAGGGTATCACATATACTTTAAGTTATATATTTTTGAGGATGCAATCAGTTTGCTCTTACCACATCGAGCACCCTGTATGCTGTTTCTGCATTTAAAAAATCCCTGAAACTGAGACATGAAACAGGTGGCTTAATAGGGAAGCATATGGGAGGATTGTGGCTGTTCTCCCTCGGGCTCTGTCCCAGGGTTCTAGGGTGTGTATGTGGTATATTGCCTTTTTAGGCTTTCAGAGACTAAGGGGAAGATTATACACCATAACAACTATTGATGGAGAGAATTGTGTTTATACGGATAAGAAAATTTATAAATCTATATAATGAAAGACACTGTGTTAATCCTACAGATCCACTCCCTCTACATGCCTTGTCTGTTTCTACCATCTCTCTAATCATCCTAGAGAACCAGGAATCATCATGGAGCCTATCTTCCCCCTCTTGGTTAAGGATCCAGCCGGTGTTTTTCATGGCCGTTCGGCTGCATTATATTCACAGCCACCTATCCCATCCACGCCCCCACTCCATCTGTTTGGGCTATTAATCTCTATGTTTTCTTCCCTCTAATTTAAACCATAACCGTCCTGCGTGAATTTTCCTGAAACACTGTTTTATTTTCCTAAAAATATAACTTCTAGTATAAAAATAAATTTTCATCATATTGCCATTAATTTTTTTATATGAAGCAAAGTTGGAGTTTATTAAGAAAAAGATTTCTGTATAGTTTTACGCATGGGTGGGCAGAAAAAGCACGTGAGTGAACGAGAGTTCACATGAGCCATTAAGATTTGAAATCTCTGTTAGGCTTCTACCTGCCTTCAATTGTTTATAATGAATACTTAGAAATACACTGAAAAATTGAAATAGAGTAATTGATACCAATGTACACACCATCAACATACAATAGTTGATAAAATTTTGTCATATTTGCTTTCTATTTCTCTTTAAACACACACATACATATTCTCTCTCATACACATATTATTATAGAACCAACTGAACCTTATTTATGTACATCTAAGTTTTTATCCCCAAGATGGGGCTCTCTTCAGATGATCTTGGTGGAAACTTTCAGTGGAAAAATAATACTATTTTTAATGATAAAATGATTATTAAAAACTCTTAAATGATCTATATAAAAACCAGTGAAGAAAAGATAGAATTTCAAATAATGAATGAAATGAATCTTATAGGATACATGTAAGTGACACATTCTTAGGAAGGTTTGCCTTGACTGACTTGTCATATTTGTGCAAATAATATACTTATATTACATGTCCACTCAATTATGGTATGGCTATGGGTTATGTAAATGTAGCATTTTAGCTGCATTACTCCGTGCCAGGCATCCAGTTTATTGTGTCCTTTGGTCATATTTTTACCAACCTACAATCATTTCCTATTGGACAATGCTACTCTGTAATGTTTATGGTGGATGTTTAGAGAATTGTCTGCTGGTACTTCTCTTTCTTCTGCTTCTGCTGCCTTGCCCCTTCCATATTTGATGATGGAAATGAGTTGTCAGCAGGCACGATCCCCATCATGTGAAGAAAGCCAGCCAGCCTGTGAATAGAAGGGATGAAGCCAATACCCAGAAATGGAACTCCTGGTTCCAGTCATTCCAAGATCCAGCTGAGTGATTGTCTTCCTTGTGGTTTGCTTGTACAACAGACTTCTTTGCATTCCTTAAATTGATAAATTCCCATATTTGCCTCAGCAAATCCTGACTGAGTTTCTATAACTGTCAACCAAATTGGCTTTCTGTGTTATTTCCCACACTAAGTCCAAACTCCAAGCACACTTTAAATCTGTTGACACTTTTCTTTCCCACCAGCCCTGTCCTGCCTCTTTCTTATTCCTAATTCTAGCAGAAGCTAACTTAACTTTTCTTTCTCCAGGAGGCTTTTCTGACCCACATTTATCTTCCTCTCACTAAATCACTTCTTCCCTCTATTTGATGATTCAGTATTTGATAATATGTTTTTCAAATCAGCCTCTGTTTCTGGTACATTAATTTTGTCTCTGTCTTGAGCTTTTGATTTCCTTCACAGAACAGATATGTTTATTCACCCATTTTATATCCCAGAATGTTTAACACTCAGTAAGTGCAAAATATGTTTGTTGTTGTTGTTAGGTACCATCAAGTCGGTATCCGACTCATAGCGACCCTATGGACAACAGGCAAAACACCATTGTTAGTGCTTCTCTGCTATTCATAGAGTTTTCAATGGCAGATTGATTTTTGGGAGTGGGTTGCCGGGTCCTTCTCCCAAGCCTACAGCACTTGGTGTTCCCAGGTGGTCTCCCATCCCAGTACTAACCTGGCCTGACCCTGCTTAGCTTCCATGATGGGATTGGACAAAATATGTTTTAATCAGACTACTAATTAGTAGCGCTGGGATTTAGCTCAATTGGCAGTGCGTTGCTCTGCAGTCTCTGAGGTCCTGAGTTTGATTCCCAGCACTGCAAAAATGGGAGAAGGACGTGGCAACCCACTCCCAAGGCAATCCTATGAGGGTCGCTATGAGCTGGAGACGACTCCACGGCACCTAACAACAACAACAACAACAACAACAACAACTAATTAGTGATTGTCTGTCTCCTTGTTAGAGTTGGTTTTCTGCTATATTATCACCCCTTTTGCTGTGCTGGAAGTATGCTAAGTACTCCAAAAATTCTTTTTAATTAAAAGCATTAGGGCTGGGAATATAGCACAATGTTAGAACACTTGCATGTAATCCCAGTCCAGGAGGTAGAGGTAGAAATATTAATGCAAGTTCAAGGCCTGTCTGAGTTACATAGTGAGTTCCAGACCAGCCTGGGCTACATAGAGAGACCCCGTCTCAAAAAACAAAACAAAAAGCAAAAGTGTTTACTCTCAGATTTATGAGTTTGGGGTAAATGCTGGTGGTATATACCGAATTGAATACTACTATAAGATGCTTTGGGCTGGGATTTAGCTCAGTTGGTAGAGCACTGCTCTGGAGTCTCTGAGGTCCCAAGTTCTGTTCCCAGCACCACAGAAGTGGTGGCAAGCCACTCCCAAGGCAATCCTGAAAGCGTCAGCCATTGAAAACCTGAGGGTCACTGTGAGTTGGACAGGACTCCACAGCACCCAACAACAATAAGATGCTTTGAGATTGAGTACTATCAGTCAACCATGAGATTAATATACGAAAGTACAATTCTTAAACTTAGAGCCCTTCTAAATTTTCTTCCCCTGTTCTATATTTTTGTTTCTTTCCATTTCTCCTTATGTTTTTTTTTTTTTTTTTTTTTTTTTTTTTTTTTTTTTTTTTTTTTTTTTTTTTTTTTGGTCTCTTATTAGCACTTAGTTTGTCCCTTTTTATCCATGGTGATGACCTCCTGTCTTCTCACTCCTGCTCCCTCCTTTTTCTCACCTTCAGCTTTTCCTCATTTCACAGAATTAATTTAGATGTCCTTAGGAGTCTCTGTTTCAAACAAGAGGTTTTTTTATCCTCAAAATACTGCTCAAGGACCTCTGACTTATAAAAACACATTTCTAAATTTGCATTGCAAATAAGTGCATTTAACTAATCAGTCCTCAGTAGTTATCAAAGAAAAGTTCTCCTTGCCAGAAAAAGCATAACAAATGAGGACAGCCATTAAACTGTATTGTGGGGACTTTAAAAAACTGAGTAGCTAGTTAAATATCAGTTTATGGTTGTAAGGTTGGGCAAGAAAGAAGTGGGTAAATCTGACTTGTAAGAAGGTGGGTGGCTGCCCTGGAGAGGGTGAGGTGAAGGTCCTAGGCTGGAGTGGTGAAGGGAGGCAGAGCTCAAGTATGGTCAGGGCAAAGCATTGGGCTCTGTGCACTTTTATGGGCTTCTGTGGATGATGGAACGAGCAGATGACTCATTTTAGGGCTACCTGATTTTGTAGCCAGAGCATGAGCTTTGGTATTAAGACCTCTGGAGTTCAAAATCTGTTCTGCCTCTTCTTTGATGTACTCTTGGCCAAACTATTCAAACTTCTCCCAGATGGAGATAAGGACATTTACCATATATTGTTGTTGTTGGGTACTGTCAAGTTGTGTCTGACTCATAGACTCATAGCGACCCTCATAGGGTTTCAATGGCTGACTGTTTTGGGATTGCCTCAGGAGTGGATTGCCGCATCCTTCTCTCATCTTTGTGGTGCTGGGAATCAAACTGCGGACCTCAGAGACTGCAGAGCAGCACTGTACCAACTGAGCTAAATCCCAGCCCCCATTTACCATATAGAATTGTTGTATTATAGAAGATGTATGTAAAATATGTAAAACTCAACCAGTACCTCTCCATTATTGGCATTGTTAAGGATGATGTTTAGTCAAATATCGAGAAGTCTGAACATTTTATTCATTTATATTTTATGGTATTATGTCAGAAAGGGTTGAATAAGTACAGAGAAAAGATAACATACCTACCTGTCTTACAACTTTCTAGGAGATGAGACTGGGTTGTTTTTGTGCTTGTATTGTACTTACTACAAATCCATTCTAAAAGCATATATATGTTTCTGTAGTGAGAAGTGTTAAAGCATATTGTGAAATAAAATACCTAGCAGTAATATTGTCTTTGAAATATTACCTAAAGCAAGCAAGGAAAATACATTTGAAAGCCAAAAATATGAGGTATTCATCTGTGAGTTTCAATTTTTCATTATTCTATTGATTCCTTTTGTTTTGCTGAGAAGATAAATTGGCTGAATCTAAACAGTCGTTTTTGTTGCTTTTTTTCTGTCTAGAAAATCTTAACATGAAGTAGAATATTCTCAGCATTTAAATAAGCCAATAAATGCAGGCTGTGATCCTTTGGAAAATTATTTATTGAAAAAATAGTGTTTCTTCTTTATAGGAAAAACAAGAATGTTTTATAGCTCTCCTTTGTCTTTGCTAGCTTGGCATTGTGTTGGGCAGTATATTTGTCCATTAAAATGGTGTGTCTTGGAACATTCTCTTTAGAAAGGAATTTTGCTGCAAAGCAGATGATTGTTTTTTTTGAATACTTACCTCTCAGCAGTAGTAAATTATGTTTCTCTGTAGTATTACAGTTACAACTCCACAGCAGAGAAGGGCATTAACATCCTAATGGAGGCAGCTGATTGATTTAATATATTGATTGGATGTAGAAGATTTCTGTGAAGTTCCAGGCTGATTGAATTATCAAATTGATATGGCAGGTGCATCTAAATAATTTAAAAATTTCAGATGCTAACAATATGTACAAATAAAACAACATTTTAAGTATATTTCACTAAAACTAGAAACTACACATTAAAAGTATTCCAAAATTATTCTCCATTCAGTCTGTGTCTACAAGTAGAATTATAAAGCCCAATAGGACTCATCAGGAATTTACTAAAAATTCCTAGTCATGCTTTCGGTTGTGTCTAAATTAAAGTAATAAATCTGATGCAGGTTTAGAAAGTTGGTGGGACAAAAATAAATGGGAACATTACTTAGGAATTATTATTAGTCCATTTTGGATATAATTGAAAAGAAAGGATTAAGCCATGTTAAAGTGATCTCTTTTGCTCTGAACTTCCAGAGCCTGGAAAATACCAGGAAAGCAATATCTACCTTGAACTTGTGTTACCTTCTCATAGTAATAGCTCTTTGAATGATTAGAGCAATGGGCAAATGTTTGCTTCTTGATTGGTTATGTGGAATTGATACATATGGCAAAGCCAATAAGGCAGCTGTGTCCAATCTGATGACTGGGTAAATAAAAGATTTGAAAGCTGGCACTTAATTTTGTCTTATTCTCTCAGGCGTTGTCAAAAGGGAAGGAATTTGAAAATTTTATTTTAGAAGTGGTAATGTCTCGAAGTCTGTAAGGTTTAATAATTAAAAATTAAATATGGTATACTGGACTACTAAGATAGAAAATTATCCAACCTGAGAAATAGGCTTTGAGCTCAGTTCCAGCACAGCAAATGCAGGTGAACATTTACTATGCATAGAATCTCTGGCTTTTTGAAAGGAGTTTAAAGGACAGTTTTTTTTTTTTTTTCCTCTCGAGGTTACTTAACATTTGTAGGTAGAGAGGGTATAAACATATGTCACTATAAGGTAAGATATCACAATATGCTCTGTTAGCATTTCAAAGTGCAATAGGAACAAAGGAAGGAGAGAGAAATTTTCAATTATTTAGGAAGGGACCAATTTCCCAACTGTTTATTGCTTAATTACCTGCTTTTTGATCACTGTAGTTTTAGAAACTCCATAAACAGTTGTAGCTAGAAAGGAATAATATGAATTTTTTTCCTTTTGTCTTTAAATAGAAGGCTAGCTGATGGAACGTAAGGCAGAAATAAAAACTAAGAATTGGTTTGTATGTTTTATATTTATGCACCTATTCATTATAGTAATGAATTCCTCCACTTCTGCTTTCATTTAAAAAAAATCTTATTTATGAAAGATTCTAAACATGTAGAACTATATTTTTTATGTGATGGACATCCATGTACTCAGCACTGAAATTACTACAAAATTAGCTTTTCTCTATCTTTGCTTCACATTTCTCTATCCCTCTTTTTTAAGAAATAAAAATTAACAAAGGAATCAGGCCCCATTCTTACTCGATTTTCCTCCTTACCCAGAATTAATTACTGTCCTTAAATTGGTGGCAATTGTTTTCTGTTTAAAAAATTGTAATAAATGTACTTTGTCTTACACATATCATTTTGCAGTTTTTTTCACCCAGTATCATGTTTCAGAGACTTTCCTTGTTGATACATTCATATCCTATTAATTTAAATTATTGCACAATAATTTTTTGCATGCATAAATCACTCTGACCCTCAGTAAGGTGCCTCCACACTCTTCAGTACTAGGGGATTTGAATCCAGGGCTTTATTCATGCTAGACAAGGGTTCTACCAGTGAGCTGTATCCTGAGCCCCTTTTTTAAAATCTTGAGACAGGGTCTTACTACATTATGCAGGCTGCCTCTGTCCTCAAGCCTGAAATCCTCCTACCTCGGCCTCCCAAATTGCTGGGATTACAGATTCAAGCCGTGGCTCCTAGCTATAGTTAAGTTTTATTTCTTGTTTTGTTATTAAGCCAGATACGATGATAAATCAAGGTGTCTTCTTTTTGATATGGAGGTATATACAAATTTACTTAGGGTTCATACAAAAAGCTGGAATCACTTACATAGTATATGCATTTTTGGTGTTTCTAGGCCTGTCCAAATTGCTCTCAAAAGTAGTTATATAACTCACATTTTCTTGGTTATAGGTTGTTGTTGTTGTTGTTGTTAGGTGCCGTCGAGTCGTATCTGACTCTTAGCGACCCTCTGTACAACATGGGAAACACTATTGTCAGTGCTTCTCTGCTGTGTATAGGGTTTTCAATGGCAGATTGATTTTTGGGAGGGGGTTGCCAGGTCCTTCTCCCAAGCCTACAGCTTCTGGTGTTCCCAGGCGGTCTCCCATCCAGGTACTAACCAGGCCCGAGCCTGCTTAGCTTCCGAGATCTGATGGGATCAGATGCCACAGGGCTACAGCTGCAGGCTGGTTATAGGTAAGTGCCCAGTATTTTTCGTTTTTATCTTTCTTCTGTCTTCCTTTTCGGTGAGTTGTCTTTTTGAATACATTGTCCATTTTTTCCTCTTGGGTGGTTTTTCTTTTCATTACTTATCCCCGCCTGCCTGCTTTCCTTCTTCCCTTACCCCCCTCCCATCCTCCCCCCCTCCCCTCCTCCCCTCCTCCTCCCCCCCTTCCTTCTTTCATACTGGAAGGTTGAACCCAGAGCTCCTACATGTTAGGCAAGTGCTCTACCACTGAGCCATACCCCCAGCCCCTTTTTAAATTTCGATCATTAGGATTATAGGTGTGTACCATAGTACCTGGCTAATTTTGTAATATTTTTGAATAGTAATCGTTTCTAATTTGTGTGTTTTGCACATTGCTTTTTCCAGTGTCTGATTACTCTGTTAACATTGTTTATTTGAGTCTTTTGTGGCAAAGCCTTCTTTCTTTCTTTTTTCTTCTGTTCACATATTACTATAGCAGCGTTTATTAATGATCACATTCACCTAGTTTAGTAATTCCTTACCTAATTTGATGTAACAACAACCATAAAAACAACACCGTATGTAATTCTAAAAGTTTCTCTGTTCACATTTAAGTCTTTAACCCATCTGGAATTTATCTTTTTGTGTAAGATATGAGATACAAACAAGATGAAAAACTTCTTCAAAACTTTTATACATCACATTGTTTTTTTAGTTTTCAAGGAGCTTCAAGAAATATTAGAAAATTTAGAAGCACCAATCCTTTCTGTTCTTCAGTGTTTAGCTATTTTGTTTTTGGTGCATCATCGTTTTTATTTAAATGTGCATTCAATTCTTTTTAAATTATTTATGAAGTAATGTTGCTTTAGAAACATTAAAAATGAAATGGTCTGTAAGGCAAATAATTTCATATCATACATAGTATTGGTGTGAAAGATGGAGGACCAGCCTTGGAAGATTTTTAGCTTAAAGCATTTATTAATGTTGGAAAAACTGTGTGCAGTATCTGGTAAGGCCTAAAACAACATTGTATGGGTCAAAGAATGAGTCCACCATTTAATACCTGAAAAACAAAATGAAACAAAACTCTGAATTTATTGCTTCTTTACTGATAGAGCTATCCTGGCTGGGCATAGTTTGTCTCCCAGATTAGGAAATGGACTTTACATAGCGTTTTGGGGAGGAAGCATTGAGTTCCGGGAATGGAGGACTTCCAAGGCAATAGTAGAAGGATGTTTGTTGTAGAAGGTGTCTTCTCAGGTTGGTTGGGTTGGAAGACCCAGGCAGGTCTTTGGAACGCATCTATTCCCTGTTACCTGGCACTCAGGAGTGTCAGTCACTGATTGGTTGCCTTACTCAGTTGTCAATGATTGTTTAACTGAGATTCAAACCAGTTCTGTGGTACCAAGGTCATTATTGTTGTTGTTAGGTGCGGTGGAGTCGGTATCTGACTCATAGCGACCCTCATAGGGTTTCCAATGGCTGACTGTGTCGGGATTGCTTTGGGAGTGGATTGCCAGGCCCTTCTCCCAACCAAGGTCATAGAACTGTCATATTGATTAAACATGTTTAAAGCAAATTCTCATGGCTACCTGTTACCATGGTTTCAGAACAATTTCTGCCTTAGGCATGTGGCAATTTCTTTTATTCTTGTATGAAGCATAATTTGTTTTCAGAGTTAACTGATTCATAAATTTGATAATTTATATAGCTTCATAGCAGACTGTCTTCAGATTTGGTAGTAGTAAATTTGCCCCTACACTGCTTTTGTCATTACGTAAGTTAAAGAAAATAATTATGGGTAAGTCCATCTAATATTCTGGAATATTCCTCATGGCTGATACCACATCATTTAATGCCTCAGTTTTTCTCCTTCAGCAAGAACAACATTTTTAATTGAACAATAAACTGTCTTCAGTACTTCTTAGCAATGAGATATTGAACAAGTTATTTTTCGAATGCCGTTAACAGTTTTAAGTTGGGAAGAATAATAACTAAAGTGTTTGTGAGACTTGAAGTGACTTAACATATGCGTTATCTAGAACACTGTGAATTAGCAGTATTAATGTTTCTTGCTCAGTGGATGTTTACTGAATGCATAAATTTCTAACTTGAATTAGATCTTCTTTCCTGTTCATTCCATCCCAGATCAATTCAATGAATGTTTAAATGCATGATTAATATATTTGCTTAACAGAAGTAATAAAAACAAATCAAGTGCTTTGGTAACTCACAAGTGTGGATGATTTATCACAGTTTACTCTAAGTCTTTTTAGTAAGTGTCAGCATTTCCATCCTATTATATCATATAAATTGTCTTTTATTCAAAAGTATTTTATTGAGGCTGTTTAGTTCCATAGAAATAAGCAACCTTCTTATAATCTTACTTAAAATCAAAGAAAAAATGTCTAGAAGAGACAAATTATACACATTAAAAACGTGATAATTTTTCTAAGGCAGACCTTGGTAAAGTCAAAATATCCCTTCAAAAATACAAGGAGATTGCTGGGTGTGGTGGTGGATGCATATAATCCTAGAGCTAGGGAGGGAGGCTGGGGCAGGAGGATCATAAGTTCAAGGCCACCCTGAGCTATATAGTGAAACCCTGCCTCAAAAAGAAAAAAAAACAAGAAAATTATATTCAAAAGTTAAAGAAATATTTATAAATGTAGAATAATGATATCCATCTTGAGTTATACTTTGGGGTTAAGTGCTTTTCTAAGCACATATATTATTTTGTATAATCCTCTGATCACCCTGTAAGGTATATATATATACCTGTTAGGTGCTGTCATTGTCCCCATCTCATAGGTGAAATCGATGCCAACAGCCTGTGCAGGTTGCCACAATGACATGAGTAGTCAGAAATGGTTCTGGGTTGGAACCCTGGCCATTTGGGACTTACAGTAGACTATGCAGCCTCTCTGGGAAAATGATCCATTATTACTCATAAAGTCAGAACACATTTTTGAAATTAGCCGTGGTAATTAAAATCATCATTCTTATTTCAAACAAATGTGAACATGAAATGTGATGATGTCCTTAGCAATATTTAGAACCTTAGTTCATGGGAATCTCTGAGTCTAGTGAAATTGCATACAGATCTTTTGTGTATTTGTGAGTACATGCTTTTTTAATTTAATTTTTATTTCTGGCTGGGGTGGGGATAACAAAAGATCCATAGGTTAATCAGATTCCCAAAGGGATTAAAGATGAAAGAATTATTATTTTGGTTAAAGAGGAGAGATCTTTGAATGGAGTTATCATAATATCACTGGGATGGACAAACTTTGAGAGAGCATTTATATTTCTTTTTTAAACTTTTTTTATTAGTAATTTTTAACATACAGCTTAATGGGTCTCATTACAACATTTCCATACATGCATTTCATTGTACATTGATCATGTTAACTTCCCCCTAACCCTCTCATGACCCTCCTCTCCCACTCCCCACCAGTGATCTCGTTTCTACTTGCTTGTTTTTTTGTGTGTGTGTGAGTATATCTATCTATATATGTACATCTCGATTTTGCCATAAGGGCAACATACGTGATTTCTTTTTTTTATTCCTCATTATCCTTTCTTCTTTCCCCCTCCCCCTTTTCTTTAGTCCATTATCTTTCCCTACTTAGGTCCTGTCTGCTTTCATGATCTGTATATTTAAATAACAAATATATAGTGAAGTCTAACATCCACATATGAGAGAAAACATACGGTGTTTATCTTTTGGGGTCTGGCTTAATTTGCTTAAAGTGATCTCTATTTTGATCCATTTTCCAGCAAATGCCATAATTTTGTCTTTCTTTGTGCTGAATAAAACTCCATGGTGTATATATATACTGCAGTTTCTGTATCCATTCATTTGTTGTTAGACACCTAGATTGATTCCATATCTTGACTCTTGTGACTGATGCTGCAATAAACATGGATGAGCAGGCATTTTTATGGTATATTGACTTATATTCCTTCTGCTGTTTTCCCAGGAGTGGGATAGTCACATGGTAGTTCTATTTGTAGTTTTTTGAGGAACCTGTATACTGATTTCCATAGTGGCTGCACCAACCTGCATCCCCACCAGCAGTGTATAAGGTTTCCTTTCTCCCCACATCATTTATGTTTGTTAACAGAAGGAGGCTGAGTGAGTCTACTACAATATGCGTTTTGTTCTGATACTCCTCTTTCCTCACAGTCTCCCCCTCCCTTCCATCCCTTGCCCTAGTCAGGGTTTCTTGACTGCATTCCTGCCGTCTGCTGTTTTAGGCTTCAGGGTCTTTGCTCACCCACCTAGACTTCTCTCCTGTCTGGATCACCTCTGTTTGTTAATATGAGGGGAAACTTTTACTTCTATCAAGAATTATTCTGGACCCCTGGTCTGGCTTTTTGTCCCTCCTCTGTATTTTCCTAGTATTTGAATCATAGAAGCACTCTTTGCCTTTAGCTAAAATGGCCTATTGATTTGTCTGTGCCCTCCCACTACTCTCTAGTTCATACAGTAGGGGCTATTGGTATTTTGTTCTGTTTGGCTTACCATCAGTGACAACCTGTCACCTTGATTGATGCTTGTTGTTAATAAATAATTGCTAAATATTATTTTTGTTCTCTCAGTTAAAGCACAAAAATCGTAGCATATTTTAAAAGTCAGTGTTGCATCAGTTACTTGCTCTTTTTTGTTTCTGATCCTTCTTTGTCACTATTTTGCTGTAATTTTGAATTCCTTTATTTGATCCTAAACTATTTCAATAGCTACCTTCAGTTACTATCCAGCCTGTTTTAAAATTGCTTCCAGACAGGTCTTTTTGTACCAAGAAGGTCTTGTAATGCAGGGGAATGAAGTTCAGTTGTGCTCTATTATTCCCAGACTCACTTTTCTTTGTTGCTCCAACCCATCATCATTCCCTTAACACTGCATTTGTTTCTTCCTCCTCCTCCTCTTCTTCTTCTTAAGTTGTGACCTTTCTTATGCTACTTTTTTTTCTTAATGTGTCCTTACCTCAACTCTAGATTTTAAAATTGATGTACTCTTTCAGCTTCAGTCTCAACTAATCTCTGCTTGAAAATATCCCCCATTTCCTCACTTAGAGTGGCACAGTGGTGCACTCTGGTAATCCCAGCAACTTGGAAGTGGAGGCAGGAGGATCCCAAGTTGGAGGCCAGAGGCAGCCTGTGTAGCTTATCAAGACCCTGTCTCATAATAAAAAGGGAAAAAACGGTCCAGGGGTACAGCTCAGTGGTAGAGCATTTGCAAAGTATATGTGAGGCCCTGGGTTCAACTTCTCAGTACCTCAAAAGAAATTCATATTTCCCTTTTCTACATACTCAAAATACTTTGTGCCTGTCGTTTTTATATGCCCTTCCCACGAAAGTTTGAACTACTTCAGGCTTTATATTAGAGGATTTGTGGGCTGAGGTTTAGCTCAGTAGATAGACTGCTGCTCTGTACTCTCTGAGGACCTGAGTTCGATCCCCAGCACCTCAAAAATAAGAAAAGGGTGTGGCAAGCTGCCCCTGAAGCAATCCTGAAACAATCAGCCATTGAATACCCTTTCAGAGTCACTGTAAACACTAGGAGGGTCGCTATGGGTCAGACTCAACTTGACAATACCTAATGACAACAACAACAAATATAACTACATACATAAAAATTTGACATAATTACTGACAAAGAAGATGTTAAAGAAATAGAAGCTGTTGTGGTACATGCTCCCCCTGGACTTGGCACTTTCTTAATGCCTGGTTGGCATTTGGGAAATGTTTTCTGAAGGGAATATAATTGGTATCTTATGTTTGAAAATATTGAGATCTTACCTATAGACTTTGCTTTCTTTCCTTTTTTTTTTTTTTTTTTTGTGTGTGTGTGTGTGTGTGTGTGTGTGTGTGTGTGGTACTGGGGGTTGAACCCAGGGCTTTGTGCTTGCATACTCTGCAACTGCTATTCCACTGAGCTGTACCCCTAGTCCATTTTTTTACTTTTTTTTTTGAGACCGTGTCTTGCCAAATTACACACACTGCCTCTGGTCTCAAACTTGCCATCCTCCTGCCTCCGCCTCCTGAGCCGCTGGTATTACAGGTGTGTGCCACCATGCTCTGCATGCACTTTGCTTTCATACAAAATGTGTACTTCGCATGTATTATGCCTTATTTGCTTTGTCTTTTATAGTCTTTCAATTTAATATTTTCACTAAAAAATAATGAATGGCTATTTTGCTTAAAATTTGCAGACCTGGCAATACCTGCATCCCGTTCATGCTGGATGTTCATGCTGGACTAAGGTTTTAGTCTGTCCATGTTCTCATAGCCTTCCTTTTCTGAGCTCTGGTCAGTTCTTTCCAATGTCAGATTAGAGGGAAGATGCTACATTTTACTGAGGCATTGGAGAACCATTAGAGAAAATGCTGAGACTCATTCTGTTTAAATCTAACCACTCTCCCAGCACAGGAGTCTCACCTGCTTAAATTAAATACTGACAGTAGCTTTCAAACCATTTCTAAGACAAGCTGAAGTGCAAGCTTGGTTGGCACTTTCTAAGTAAGTTCCATTTTCTCTTCATTGATTTAAAAATACCTTGCATGTAGATGGAACAAAGAAAGCAAGACTTGTGTAAAAGGGAAAATGGATGTTTTATTAAGTTCATTCTACTTTATTTTACTGTGAATAAAGTATATGAATTTACCAGCAGAACAGAAAAACAACAAAAAAGAGTATCTTTGTCATGTTTTTTCTTGTCATGTTTTTTTATCATCTTGACAAGACATCTTGTCTTGTTTTTTTATCAGGCTATTTGTATATTTAATTTTCTTCCTAAGGGGTCTCTCAATCTATCAAGAGGGTGATATTAGAAAAAAACAATAACAAACAAAAAGAACTAACAATGTTGGGAGTAAAAGGTAAGTAATAGGAAAAGCAAATGATTTCAAAAGCTTTCCTAAACATTCTTTTTTATATTAGCTCCCTAGGGAGACAGAAGCAGTCACAATGATACATTGACTATAGTAAAATAAAATAAGAATCCTCTTCTACACAGGAAAAATTGGCTTCTTAGCCTGGAAAGCATTTAGCAATACATATCAAGAACCCTTGAAGAGTTTATTCCTGTGATCTATTATTTCTCTTCGCCAAGAAATAATTGAAGATTCAGACAAAGATATAAATGCATAGATTTTAATAAAAGCATTGTTTGCAAATGTGAACAGTTAGAAATGTCTAAACATACTGAAAGAGGAGAATATTTAAATAAACAACCCATAGGGTTTTCTTCAATGATGAAATAAGTTAATTTTGAAAAATATATAATACCATGGACTGATGTTTATAATAGTCTTAACACAGCACAATAACATTTGTTATTGGTTTATTTTCTTTTTGCCTTTTTACCTATCATAACACTCACTGTCGTAAGTTTCACACCATCCCCTTCTTTCCTTGACTCTGGGGATACAGTTCATGTTAATAATTTGGTGAATGTCTTTCATTCCTTATTCTGTATTTACACAAGCAGGCACAATATATACAATATAATCTTAATTTTTAAAATCTATTTTATTCAGTTTATTTTTAAAAGTACTAGATACAAACCAAGTTACCTTTGAGAAATAAGATTAGGAAATACTTTTATTTTCCTCTGCACTTTTCTATATTTTCCAAATTTTCTATATAGACTGCATTTAAATGCATACTAATGAAAAGTATTGAGTGAAAAGTATTGAAAATGAGGTATTTTCAATATTGGATGGACACAGAAATAAATGATTAATGATTAAAAAAAACCTAACAGTAACTATCAGTAGATGTGTTGTTTTTGTTAGGTGTCATCAAGTCAGGTCTGACTCAGAGACTCTATGTAGAATAGAATGAAACACTCCCCGTGACTGTGCCATGCCCAGCACTATTGTCGGTGCTTCTCTGCTATTCATAGGGATTTCAGTGGGTGATTGTTTCGGGGATTGGACTACCACATCCTTCTTCCATTTTTGTGGTCTGGGGATGTAACCTGGGTCCTCCGACAGTGTAGAGCAGGTGCTCTACCAACTGAGCTAAATCCCAGCCCATCAGTAGATGTAGTAGCCACCAAATTCAGCTTTCATTTTTTTTCTTTTTTTTTTTTAATTTACATTTTATTATTTTTATTTTTAATTAATAAATGTTAGCAGGGTACAGAGTAATAAGGCTTTTGCTATTTTCATTGCGCACCTATTATATCAGTTTTGGTTACACTGTCATCAACTCACACAATTTATGGAACCCTTTGATTAGTATGTGGTAAAAATCATATGCGATTATGGGTTATATTCCCCTATTTTTTCCCATGTATTCATGTAGTTACATCATATAATTTAAGATTGTCCTCTCCCCCTTTACCCCTCTGCATTATTTCCTCTCCTCCCCGCTTCCACAATCTTTGCTCCCACTAGTCCTCTCCCTCCTTATTTCTACTCTGCTTATATTATCCTTCCTTAAATAAGCCTCATTGTTCCTTTTACATATATACATATATATAGTTTTCTTTTCTTCCTGCAAGTTAGATTTAGTTCCCAGATATTAGTGAGAGCATATGGTATTTCTCTTTTGGGGCCTAGGTTCATTTGCTTAGGATGATATTCTCCAGTTCCATCCATTTTTCAGCTTTCATTTTTGTTGATATCCTACATCGCTAATTCTCTGAGGTGCTCATTCCTCAAACTGTACACAGCACAGAGACTATGGGAACCCATGGACTGTCAACAATATCAAATATAAGCAATTTAAACTTTACTAGTACATTAACAATAAATTGTATTAAACAAGGAGAAGAACCTGGCAATCCACTCCTGAAATAATCCACCAATGAAAACCCTATGAATAGCAGAGAAGCACTGACAGACTGCTAGACATGGCACAGTGTCCAGGAATGTTTCCTTCTGTTGTACATGGGTTGCTATTAGTTGGATCGATTCGATGGCACCTAACAACAATTATATTAAAAGAACAACGAAATAACCCAAGAGGATGGCTTTAGGTCGGATCCTGCCCCCTTGGATATACCTAATTATATCCTAGGTCTGTGGTTCCCAGCCTTGACTATGCACTAAAATCATCTGGGACCTTTTAAAAATATGATTCGTTGGGCTCCATCAGCAGTGATTTTGAAATAATTGAACTGAGAGTGGGGTCAAGAAATAGAGCAAAATTTTCTCAGGTGAGTCTAAAGTGTCACCACGATTGAGAACTACTATCCTAGCCCAAGAGAGTTGAATATTGGGAAAGGGTAGCAATAATGACATGTTATGCACAATGATAATCTTGAGGATTTGTAAGGTTCTCATTCAGCATTTCATTTATTCATTCAAGCCATTGATTGTGTATTCAGAAAATAAAGTAGACATGTGTATTTTTCAAAGGGAAAGCACTGTATATTCTTAAATCTAATTCGCAGTCTTTCAACAGTTTTGTTGTTGTTGTTAGGTGCCGTTGAGTGGTGTCCGGCTCATAGCAACCCTTATGGAGTTTTCAATGGCTGGTTGTTTCGGGGTTGCCTCAGGAGTAGATTGCCCCATCCTTCTCCCATTTTTGCGGTGCTGGGAATTGAACTCAGGACCTCACAGACTTCAGAGCGGCACTCTGCCAACTGAGCTAAATCCCAGCCCTTCAACAGTTTTGTTGTTATTAGGTGCCGTCGAGTCGGTATCCAACTCATAGCGACCCTGTGTACAACAGGGGAAACACTATTGTCAGTGCTTCTCTGCTGTTCATAGGGTTTTCAATGGCAGATTGAGTTTTGAGAGGGGGTTGCCAGGTCCTTCTCCTAAGCCTACAGATTCTGGTGTTCCCAGGAGGTCTCCCATCCAGGTACTAACCAGGCCCGACCCTGCTTAGCTTCCGAGATCTGACGGGATCAGATGCCACAGGGCTATGGCTGCAGGCTCAACAGTTTTAGAGGGTTAAAAAATCAAATGTGGACTAGAATTGTGTAGAGATTAGATTCATGATTGAGAGCTGGTTTTGGGGAAAATTATAGAACTGCTATAAATGTCGTACTGCTATAAATGTTGTACTGCTATAAATGTTGCAGAGAAGCACTGACAACAGTGTTGCACCTGTTATATGTAGGGTCGCTATGAGTTGGATACCGACTCGACGGCACCTAACAACAACAACAACAACAACATAAATGTCGTAAAAACAATACAGTGTAGTAGTTCCAATTAGAATCAAGAATGTACAGTCTGTTTCCAGAATGTTCCTACTAAGACAACGTGAACAGGCACCTTTTAGGGAGATATAAATTATGGGCTCAGAGATGACTGGTTTCTTACGGAACATCATTAATCAGAATAATTTAATTGTATGTCTCTGAGCTCTCAAACATTTTATCTGGTTTTTTTGTTGTTGTTGTAATTATCATTCTCTCCAACTGACTCATGTATGTATCTGAACACAACTAATTTCATTTTATCTGTCAGTGACTAGTATAGATGGTATATATGGTAGATGCTTAATAAATATGAAACATAAAGGCTGTATAAACACATAGGCTCCTTTCTTGTTTCATAGTTCCCTTGATGTCCTAGTGACTTTTTTTGTGGCTAAACAAATTAACTTTTAATAACTTATTTATTTTTATTATTTATGTATTTATTCATTTATTTACTGGTACTGGGGAGTTGAACCCAGGGCCCTGTGTGTGAAAGCTTTGCACTGAGCTGTACCCCCAGCCCATTTTTTTGCTATTAATTTTGAGACAGGTCTTATTAAATAACACAGACTGCCTTTGGTCTCGAACTTGTGATCCTCCTGCCTCTGCCATCTCCAGAGTTGCTGGGATTACAGGCATGAGCCACCCTTCCTGGAAACTTTTAATATTAAATTTAGTAGTCAGTTGAAAAAAATATATTTTGCTGATTGTGTCTGTTAGGCACTGTGCAACTTCAGCTTGGTAATAAGTTGAACACTACCACTCTCATTTCCTCCTCTCAGTTCATTTTAATGCAGTGTTTGCTTTTTATCAGAGAAGTCACTGAAAACCCAATCTCACAGAGATTTAATGTCATCTAATTGAGTAGAGTATGGTGTAATATTGAGATTGTAAACTCTCTTGAGTTTTTGTGGTAGCCAACAGGTTTTGGTATCATTGTGTTGATATAGAAAAATTAAAATTATCTCCTAGCACCCTTGTGAGTTTATTGTGTCATTTTGGTGACTATGAACATAGTTTGGGAAATCAAATCTCAGACTTTTGATGGTTTTTGTTTTGGGTACTACACAAGGTTTATTTACTAAGATTTTGTCTATGTAGTTCATTTAAATATTCAATTGCCAAGACTTTGCATGAATCCTAAAAGTGAAGACTGGTCACAGGATTTCTTGTCAACATTAAGACATGGAACCACTAAAAATTGTTGTTGTTAGATGCCATCAAATCAGTGTTTGACTCATAGTAACCCTGTGTACAACAGGTGAAACAATGTTGTTAGTGCTTCTCTGCAATTCATAGCATTTTCAAAGACTGGTTGTTTTTTGGGAGTGGGTTGCCAGATCCTTCCCCAAGCCTACAGCACCTGTTGTTCCCAGGCAGTCTCCCATCCAAGTACTAACCAGGTCTGACCCTGCTTAGCTTCTGAGATCTGATGGCATATTAATCAGAGTGTTCCATAAATTGTGTGAGTTGATGAAAGTATAACCAAAACTGATATAATAGGTGCACAATGGAAATAGCATAAGCCTTATTACTCCATACCCCACTAATATCTATTAATAAAAAATAAAAATTAAAAAATAGTAAAATGTAAATTAAAAAATCTCTAGTGAAGAAGTTGCTGAAGAAAGAAGTGGTAAAAAAAATCTGTACTTTGTTTGAAGTACATAACTTACAAATGTTCTGTGGACAGAAGTGGTGGATTATACATTTTCTCCTCCTTTCATCCTCTTTGTAAGGCTTATCTACCTCCTTTCCCATATTTGTATCTTTTCTTGCAATTATTAACTGGTTCTGAGCCAGTGCTTCTGCCTTGAGTTACCAGAATAAGGAATCCATTCAGTAATTTAATTCTTCCTTCATTCAAAAGTAAGTATCACTACTTGATGATACAATAATAAATGAAATGAAAATGTCCAGGCCTTTACAGAGTTAAAATTCTAGTTGGGGAGATCCAAAATGAACATGAGAAAGTTATACCTATATTAAGAAGGTAATATGGAAAAGATTATGGAAAAAATAGATCAGAGCATGAGAAGAGTGTTAATATATCAGATCTTGTTGCTTAATTTTTGCATGTTCTGCCACCTGGAGCCATGATTGCCATTGGCCAGCTTTTGGGAATGTGGTCCTCAAAATGCTCTTATGTTACTGATTGTTGATGTTTTATACAGCAGAACAATGGGACATGTGGTTCTAGCTTGTCAAGACATCTCAGGATTGTTTAAAAAGTCCATGATATGCAGCTGGTATTTATGCTGGAGTCATGTGTTTCTGTTACCAGGATTCATTATGTAGCAGGAATGTGTCCACATGACCAGTGCCCCACATGACCAAAGCTTGGACTCTAAGGCTTGGTTGCTCCCTGCCCCCTCCAGGAACTTTGCATGTGTCCCTGCAGCTCATAGTGAGAGGAAACATGGTCTGCAGTCCCAGAAAGGGAAGGACTCAGCATTTTGCTCTGTCTGGTATGGACTTTGCCTTTCATATATCTTTCTTGTTGTTTTATTCTTTATCGTTAGCTGTAATATACCTTAGCTGTGGGTATAACCAATCGTTGAGTCCTTTGAGTCTCCTGGTGAATCACTGATCTTAAAGGACCTCTGAAACACAGAGTGAAGGATCAGAAGAGTCATGAGCAGCATCATTTTAACAAAGACTTTAAGAAGATGAGAGTATAAGCCATTTGGATATCAGGGAGAAGAAAATTCTAGGAAGAAGAAATAACCTGTGCAAATACCCAGAGGTTGTAGCATTCCTGGCCTGTTCGCCAAAATATGAGGAGGCTGTAGTGGGGCCAACTGCTGGACAAAGGCATTCTTGAGGCTAGAGGGTGATGTCAGTTAGCATGTGCTTGCTGCATGAATTGCTACATTCCCATCTTTCCTCTAATGAGGAATACTCGCATCTCATTTCTGCTCTGTTCATTTATTTCTATTTTTTTGCAGTCTTCATATATTCTTCTTCATTTGTTCTTTCCTCAGGCTTTAAAATTTTTTGCTGAGTTGCTTCAGAAAAAAAGTTACTATATTCATCTGTGATGCCAAATAACACCCTGATCTTAGGTGATCACTCAGTTTGAGTTGAGCTGTATTTGTTCGAAGGAAAAGGAAAACCAGTTCCCCCAGCTTCCCCTCCTACCCTGCCGAGTGCCTCAGTGCAGAGAGAAGGTTGGAGCTAAGTCTTAAGGATAAGTATAGAATTCCCAGTCTCAGGGGCTATACTATTCACTCCTCTCCTAGACTCCTTCAAAACTCAATTCCACTTTGGCTTCCACAAATGAGCCCTTCCCTATGCCTCATTCCAAGTTAGATGCCTAGTGCTTTTGTGGCAGCCATGACCAATGCTTTTTCAACACTTAAAAGTGATCTTTAACTTTTCCCCATTGGACTGTAAGTTCTGTTGCTTTCCTACATTATGGCTTCATATCCACTGTGCTTAATACACCTATGTTGGATGCGTTTGTGAGTGATTTTGTAAGTGATTCTAAGGCAGAATGAAAAACTGGGAAGGAGAGAATAAAGGACTCTGTATGCCTGTGCAGTGGGCCTGGACAATATGTTTTAGGAGCTTGAGTCAGATTGATTTATTTCCATTAAGGAAAAAGACCCTTTGGGTAGGCAAGAAAGATCTGAGTCCAAATGCTAATGGCTCAGCACTCTCATTTGTTCCTTATTGAGTTGTCCATTACTGTGCTTGTTCTTAGTTATAAAGACTCCTTTTACGATATCCATTTCATTAGTTTGGTGAATCACACTTACTCAAGCTTTAAGTCTTAATGGGAAAAAACCCATGCATTTTATTTGTTCCACAACATTTTTCATCTTTGGAGATCATGTCCTTATTTTGTATCTTTAATTTCTTCTTAGGTTTGACATTTTCCCTGTAATGAATATTGGTTCACTGCAAATAAATTTGTTTTGCTTCCAACATGCACAGAATCTTCTTTTTTTATCTCTTTTAAACTCCACAGCCAATAAGATTTCGGGATCCAGTTCTGGGGCTTAAGCAATGAAAAGGAGACTTTTCTGTTTAACTGAGGTTTTTTTTTTGTTGTTGTTGTTGTTGTTTTTTTGTTTTTTGTTTTTTGGTTTTTTTTGGTTGTTGTTCAGCACCATTTTGTTCCTTTAATAGAAGGAGGCTTGTGTGGCCATATTGGAAATGCTGTAAAGATTCAATTGTTTAAGGCTTTCCCCTCTGCCTCACAGAATGCATAATTATATGGTCCTTTTTCTTTGTAAGCTCCTTGGCTTTCTTTAGCTCCTTTCTAAACTTTCAATTCTCATTCCAACTAGACAAAGAAATTGCACTTATATGCTGGGAAAAAAGACTTTAAAAACTACTTTGTTGGTATTGTTTTGTAATGTTAAGAATAAACTAATCTTTGTTGTGGTGCATTTCCTTATATTTATTCAGGACATTTTGCTATTATATATTCTCTAGTCAGAATTTCCAGATTAAATATTCCCATGAAAAGGAAGGAAAAGTTGTATTAATTTCCAAAAGGAAAAGGAATCTTAATATTCATTTGTTATTGTGGTAATGTGGAATATATTTCACCGGCAATGGTGGAAATAAGCTACAAATTTTATACCTTATACTGGGGCTGGGATGCTGGCTGTAAGTAATTTCAGGTAGCCTCTCGAAATTCTATGATTACTATTGTTTTCCCAAGACTTTGGCCACTTCTGATCTCCATACTCCTCCTTTTTCTACCTCTCCCCGTTCATTCCTTCTTTCTTTCCCAGTCATCTTTTTTTTCTCTCTCTTCCTCTGCACTCCTTTACCATCCAGTAAGAATCCATATGCCAACCCCTACTAAGCTCTGCTAAAACATAAGACTGCTTGTGTAACACTATTGGCAATCAAGAAGCCTACTCTTGTGGAGAGAGAAGACAAATAAGACAGAAAAGTAAAACACATTCCAGAGGATGTGTGCTATTAGACCAGCCATTATAGAAGAGGAGATCCCTTGTCGTTGGGATGAGGCAAGTTTATTTGTTGAAGGGACATTTGATGTAAACTGAAGAGTGGATTAGGATTTTGATAGGCAGAGGTGAAAAACAGTGCATTTGAGGTGGAAGAAAAAGTGAATAATTATACTGTAGCAGCAAAGTTGGTCTTAGTGACCAGTGACTCATTGATGTAACAGTAGGTTTTGCAATTTTTTTCTCTAAGCTACCACATAGTAAATGTGTTTGTCTTTGTAAGACCTTATAGCCTCTGATACACCTATCAATTTTGCTATTGTAGCAAAAGTAGCCATAGACAATACATAAATGAATGAGCTTGGGTGTGTTCTAATAAAACGTATTTTCAAAGTCAGGCAATAGGTCAGAGTTGGTCTGTAGCCTGTAGTTTGCCAAAATCTGATGAAAGAGTAGGATTGGTGGGGATAAATAAGTCGGGAAAGGAAGGGAATGGTAAGATTTTGGACGATTTTGAATGCCAAGCTAAAGAGTTGGGAATTAATTGATATTCTCCTTAATGAAACCATGATTGTTAAATTTCTATTAAAAGTTATAAAATATCTAAACATTTAAGTTTTGAATCGATGTTTTCAGTTTATATCTTAAATTCTTGTGTATCTAAACTTAAGATTTCTCTATGACTGAAGATGAAATTTCACCATTTGCATGAAAACAGGGCATAGAGAGAAAATGAGGCCTCTGAATGGCCCCTATAAATTATAGCCTGATTTGGGTCATAAGCAGAAATTTGGCATCTTTTAGATTCTTACCGTAGAGTCTCCATAGGAATGAACCAAAAAGTCAGACCATAGAGGACAGGAGAGAATGCATGGGCAGGACCTTAGGAAATTGGAACTCAAGATGTCAGCTGATTCCAAAGTACACATTACATCCATATTTCAGATACTTATAGGAATTGTTATGCATATTTTAAAATAATCTTTACATAATTTCATAGAAGATTATGTTGGATACAACAGAAAGTTCTTTTATCTGTTTCAGGATTGCTTTGTTGTCTCCTTTATCATCAGAAATAATTCAGTTCTCTTTTTGTCACATCATTTCCCCTCAGAATAAGTTCCCTCAAGACAAGACTGTGTTCTAATGTTTATATTCCCAATATCTGACTAGTACAGATATGAGTGCCTGCAGCTGTAGCCCTGTGGATCTGATCCCTTCAGATCTTGGAACCTAAGCAGGGTTGGGCCTGGTTAGTACCTGGATGGGAGACCGCCTGGGAACACCAGAAGCTGTAGGCTTGGGAGAAGGACCTGGCAACCCCCTCCCAAAAATCAATCTGCCATTGAAAACCCTATGAACAGCAGAGAAGCACTGACAATAGTGTTTCCACTGTTGTACAGAGGGTCGCTAGAGTCGGATACCGACTTGATGACACCTAACAACAACAAACAGATATGAGTAAATGCAGGCAGTCGTTAGACTGTTGTTGAAAAAACTTACGTAAGTAAACATTTCTAATTGTTCTAAACAAGCTACTTTATTCCACTGTATTTTTGTACTCTTCAATTTTTCATCAGAATACATAAACCTCAATAAAGTCTTTTGAATTTATTTTATGAATTTTAGTGATTTTTACTACTTAATAATGCTTCTTGTAATCATGTGATAAATAGTAACCAGTAACCTCAGGACCTAGATCACTGATGTGTATTTTATTTTTACTTGTTTCTCTCAACACTTAAATTATATGTTTTCTAAAGGATGCAGTTGAAATAATCTGAAATTGAACCATTTTTAAACCAATGGTGACATATTGAAGAGAAGATTATGTGAGCAAGACATAATGATTATAATTAAGTGACAGAAAATAATATGTTCATTGAAAGTTTAAAATACAATGGAGAAAAATAAGTATACTATGGAGACAATGGCACCTCTGGCTGAAAAATCACATATTTAATCATGGACTCTGCACAATTTAAATGCCAAAGTTTTTCTTTTTATAGAACTGGTAAGGGAGATTATTGTGGGTATATATTGCTTTTGGCTGCCAGTGCTGTTTGCTTGATCAGTTGATACCACAGAAGTCAGAACACCCTGTTTAAGTCATGAGCAGGTAATTCTTTATAGCTTTTTATTTGAAGGAAAACAAAAAGAGTTATTTGTGCATTTTAATTGACTTGACTAGGCTTCTAGCCAAGTTGTTTTATTTTTTAATTAAAAAAATTTAAATATTGCATTTGCTGTGGCATGTGCTAGAGTGAGAGACAAACCAGGTTCAAGGATGGGGAAAAGAGGCTCAATGACAACAAATGAGCATTTGCTTCTCAACATTGGTTGGGAGAAAATACACACACTCATAAATATTATGAGAACCACATCCCTTAAAGCATTTCAACAAGAGATAGTTTGGAGAAAAGAGCATGGGGTGTAGAGTCAGAGGATCTTACTGGCTGTGCAATTTTAACATCAACTTCCTTGTGTTAACATTGGGAAATATTAACAAACCTCTAGGTTTGTTAGGATGACATTGGATAATGCATAGTTCCAGTGCTGGGCCTGATGTGAGTATGCATCAAATAAAACATGTTGGTGGATATAAAACCTGTGTTTTATGATGTCAGCTTTCACTAAGTGGGATTGAGGACAAAACAGTTGTGAGACAAAAGTTGGTTAGTTTTTTCCAAGCGAAAATTGAGAGGACACTGCAGGTCATGCCTTCATTACTAGTAAGTCTGCTAAGCAATCACAGATAGAGATAAAGGGATCTCATCAGAGAAAGAGGAGCTGTAATTTTGATGGTCAAGATTTGAACTTTGCAGTATATACTTTTTTTCTAAATATATTTTCTCATTAAATTTGTAACATTATTATTGTATGTAAAAAAACACACATTCTGGATTAGGAAATGTTTTAAAAAACATTTTATGAATCATATCCAGCTTCAGTTGTTGGGAGATTATAGTGTGTCTTATTTTGGCAACAGTTCTTTTGTAAGGATGAAGGAGATGGAATTTCCAGGGTTATTTTGTTAATTTAATTTAAGATTTTAACCACATATTGGGATTTGTCTGTCAATCCAAAGGCTCTGAGAATTTCTGAAATTGATGGTTCAAGCAAATGAATTCAATAAAAATTCCGTATTGAGCTTCATTTCTTAGTGTGCTGTAATAGGAGCCATTTTAGGTACATTTTGCTTGAATAAACCCATTATCAAATTCAAATTGGAAATTTGTTTAACTTTTAGTTATTTCCAGTCTCCCTCTCATAGGGCTTATCATATTTTTTTGTATTTAACATTATCCTTCTTTCCTTCCCTTTCCCTTATATAATGTAGAATGGCCTTTTCATAAAATATCTTATATTTATAGTTGTCCCTATATCATTTAGGATGCTTGCTTTAGGAGTAAGCATCAGAAACTGAGACCGACCTTTGGCTTCAATAAAGGGATTTTGCAGGAAGAATTATGATGGAACTCATATATTAGCCATTAGTAAATCTAGTGAACACATTGTTAAGATCTGTACTTGAATAAGACAGGAGGTATAAGAAGAAACCAGTTTTAATTTCCCATTTTCTTCCATTTATGTTAGTATTTTTATGTAGTTAATGCATAATTCTTTTTCCAGATTTGTCAATTCTTTGTTTAATATCTATTATTTTAAATAGCATACAATATAATGGATTTTAGTTATGGCATTTTCATACAATTACATTGTGTACCTTGCTCTTTCTGAACCCTCATTACCTGCCTGTTGCTCCCTCCCCACTTCCACTATTCCTGCTCTACTTAGTCCCTCTTTTACTTTCAAGTCTCAGTCCTCACCATATAGTTTTCCCCCAAATTTAAATTCTGCATATGAGGGCTAACATACAGTATTTGTCTTTCTGAGTCTGACTTATTTCACTTGCTGTGACTATCTCCACTTACATCCATTTTCCTGCAAATGATATAATTTCATTCTTTACAGCTGAATAAAATTCCATTGTGTAAATATACCACATTTTTGTGGTCCTGGGGGTTGAACCCAGGGCCTTGTGCTTGCATGCTTTGCAAGTGCTGGACCACTGAGCTGCACCCCAGCCCTTTTTGTTTGTTTGTTTGTTTTGTTTTGTTTTGTGAGACAGGGTCTCGCTAAATTACGCAGACTGCCTCTGGTCTTGAACTTGTGATCCTCCTGCCTCTGCCTCTCAAGCAGCTGGGATTACAGGTGTATGCCACCACGCCTGGCTATATACCACATTTTAAAAAATCCATTCATCTGTTAATGGACATTTAGGCTGATTCCATATCTTGGCTATTGTGAATAGTGCTGCCATGAACATGAATGGAGGTTTCTCAGAAAACTAATACTAGAACTACCATATAATCCAGCTATACCACAGGAATCTAAGTCACCATACATAGAGACCTGCACTTACATAATGCTTTCTAGTATTTTACAAAAAGATTTCTGTTTGATATTTTGTATGTTTGGAACTGAAAAGCATCCTGTACTTTCAAGACAACAGAACAAAATAAAGGAGCTATTCTTGTACTAATAAATTTGTTTAGGTGACTCTCTAAGAATTTAGATTACAGTTGGAATTAGTACTAAATATATAATCTGATAACATTAGAATTAGTTGAGACAAAGTAAAAATGTATTTTTCTGAAGAGGGAAGCTATGTCTTTCTGTTATTCACTGCTCTCCTTCCTTCTTCTTTTAATTGATAGGAAAAAATGGATTAATAATACAGTGACTTATTAATAATAAACATTCAGATTTATTTAGTTTTAGGGATAATGAATATGTTGGACTGTTTTTACATCCTTATCCATCATCTCTTAATAGATAGTTGTTGAATTTGAGAACAGTTTTGAACTGTTATTTATAATATACATTCTAGGATTGAATATGCTGCAATCTCTGATGTTTTTGTCTTCCAGAGTCTGTATTTATGCTGAAAGTCCAAGTGAATGACATCATCAGTCGTCAGTACCTGAGTCAAGCAGTTGTTGAAGTATTTGTAAACTACACAAAGACAAATTCCACAGTAACTAAAAACAATGGAGCAGTGTTGATAAAAGTACCCTATAAGCTAGGACTCAGCTTAACCATTATTGCTTACAAAGATGGCTACGTGTTGACACCTCTGCCTTGGAAGACCGGAAGAATGCCAAGTAAGCACCTAAACAGTGTTTTGTATTCACTAATTATAAATGATTTTTCCCCTTCTGTTTTGTATCTTGTTCTGGCAAGACAAAAATGAGAATGCCTAGAAGTCTGCAGACGGTTAGAAGAGAAGGCCAGTTGGAAGAAAACATTGTTTTAGTCTTTACAGGATGCTGTAATGAAGCACCACAAACTGGGCAGCTTATAAACAACAGAAGTTTGTTTCCCACAGTTCTGGAGGCTGGGAGCCTAAGATCAAGATGCCAGCAGATTTGGTGCCTGGTGAGGGCTTGCTTTCTGGTTCATAGATGGCACCTTCCTACTGTGTCTCCCTCCACATGGTGGAAGGGGCAAATGAGTTCCCTTGAATTAATTCTTTAAGGGCACAAATCTAATTTATAAAGGCTCTGTTCTCTTGACCTAACCACCACCCCAAGGGCTCACCTGCTAATACTGTAATCTAGAGGGTGAAGATTTCCATGTATGAATTTTGTTGTTGTGGTTGTTGTTAGGTGCTGTCGAGTCGGTATCCAACTCATAGCGACCCTCTGTACAACATGGGAAACACTGTTGTCAGTGCTTCTCTGCTGTTCATAGGGTTTTCAATGGCAGATTGATTTTTGGGAGGGGGTTGCCAGGTCCTTCTCCCAAGCCTACAGCTTCTGATGTTCCCAGGCGGTCTCCCATCCAGGTACTAACCAGGCCCGACCCTGCTTAGCTTCCCAGATCTGACGGGATGGGATGCCACAGGGCTATGGCTGCAGGCATGTATGAATTTTAGGGAGATACAAATATTCAGACCATAGTAATCATGAAGGCATTTTTCTTTCTAAAGAGGCTTCTCTGTATAGTTTGTCTGCAGGTGGGATGGTCGCAGTGGTAGGGAACTGGCATGCCTAAAGGATTAATTGAGAAATAGTCTAGGTCAGGTCATATAGGCCCAGATGGCGAAAGGACCTTCCAGAAAATGAGATAAACAGTTTTGATTTATGTGCTGAGTAAGACAGTTATTGTAGGTTCTTGAGCACAGTGCATGTAAGTTCTTTGGAAACTGGATTTATCCACCTGTGTATAGAGCTTGCCTATTTGCCATCAGAAAGGCTAAAATGGATTCAGAGAGCCTGGATAGAAGGCTGTCATGGCCTTCTACTAACAACTACCTGAAGCAAGAGAGTAAATGAAAACAATAGGTGAGTATAAGATGCACTGAAGAAAGAATCAAGAAGACTTAGTGTGACTAATTAGATACTAGGAAGGATGTGCCATACAAAATACCAAAATTCTGATTGGAAGGAAGGATGATACATTAGGTAATCAGTCTTATTTTCTTACAGAGATTCTCTTGTTATAATTCAGATATTTTATTTGGTTTCATATTTGGACATTTGAATTCTTGAACCATTATTTAGATTTGTAATGAGAAATAAAATGCAAAATGAATTAAATAATTCAGTAAGATTCACTCAAATAAAACTTTAACAAGCTCATAAATAGTCAGAATGGGGATATATTCTAGGTGAATTCATGGTTTCAATCTTTTTGATTTTTTTCCAAAAAAATTAAAACTATTCAAGAAATTTAGAAAAATAATGAAAGAAGAAACCAAGTTAATATGGGCAAAAGGAAACAGCAAAGATTAGAATGCTAGTACTCTAACAAGGGGAGTGTAAGGAGGGAGTGAATAAAAGCAAACTACAAATACAGTTGTATGAAATACTATTATGAAACCCATTATATTGTATATTAATTAAATATTTAAGAAAACAGTTGTTTGAAATAAAATATACATACTTTTAACTAATCTAAACAATAAAAATGAGGGAAATAAGTGAAGACAAGAAGAAGGAAAATACATAAAAGTTTTATAGAAGTAATAAAAATGTTTTAACCCAAATTTGATGGTAAGCTTTCAAAGTTCAGTAAAATTAATAATTTTCTGATACATAAATTATTAGATTGGTTTTAAATGGTATAGACCCATAACCAATGGATAGAATGTTCTAAGTACAAGTAATTCAGAGATAACTAACGCAATTAGTCTACTCTAAGGCCTAATAAAGGTCAAACTTTAGATCCCCTCATGTGTGCTATCTTGCACACACATGCGCACATACCCCTCTATAGACCAATCTTACCTATAACTCTAAACGCAAAAATCCTAAAACAGAAGAGTAAAAGTAATCTTGCCATTATTTAAATATAGCATCTTGCCAGCCGCCATGGGACACACATGCAATTCCAGTGACTTGGGAGGCTGAGGCAAGAGGATCATGAGTTGTAGGTCAGGCAGCCTGAGTAACTGAGACCCTATTGCAAGATTTATAAAGGGACTGGGGATGCAGCTCAGTGGTAGAGTACTTACCTAGCATGTGTGAGGCCCTGGGTTCAACCCTAAGTACTACAAAAAGAAAAAAGAAAAAGAAAAGGAAAAGCAAAACAAAAAATCAATAGTATCTTGTCAAGACCAAGCAAGACTTTTCTTCTTTGTAGGAGTGTTAAGGTGTCAAATACATGCCAAACTGTATTAACTTTATCTTTGAAATTAATAGAAAAAATTATGACTACTATCTGATTACATCAGTAGTTGTCTGAATCCATGCCTAATTAAGAAAAAAACTCTTTAAAAAAAAACTAGGATGAAGATATCCTTGATATAGGAAGGATCTCCCAATAAGGATTTCACAATCATTCAACTATAAAATATTAGAAGTGAACTTATGAAAATAAGGAAGTAAAAACAGATGCCTATACTACTCTACATTGTAGAAGTTCTTATGAGAGCAAAGAGCTATTTAAAGACAAAAAATTACATAATTATTAGAAAAGAAGATCAAACCTCTGTCCCTCTGCCTTCTTCTCTCCCTCCCTCCCTCCCTTCCTTCCTTCCTTTGTTCTTGATTTGAGGCAGGGTATTGCTATGTAGCCCAAGTGGGCCTAAAATTCACTATGTACTCCAGACTGGCCTTGAACACATGTTGATCCTCCTGTGTCAGCCTCCCAAATTCTGGGATTATAAGCATATTCGACCATGCCCAGCTCCACTATTATTTCTTGATATGAAAACTATAGAATATCAATCTTAAGGCTCTTAAAATTAATGGAATTTCAATAGTTATTGATTACAAAATTAGCACTGGTACAAATCAGTTTTCTTATATACCAGCAGTAGTAGCCAGTTAGGAAAAACAGTGACAAACAATCCCTCTTAGAACAATAAGAACCAAAAAACTATGCATGAAAACCTACCAAAAAAACTTTGAAAGTTAAAACAACTTTGTGTATTAGGAAATTAAAACCACCAAGTATGACTAATACAAATGTGACTAATATATTACTTGTTTTCTTTTTCTTTCTTTCTTTTTTTTTTTTAAACTAAAACTCTAGTTTTAGAGTTTTAGTTTAAACTAACTGGAGTTTTTTTAAACTAACTGGAAAAGACATATTTTTCCTTAGGAACCCTGATTATAATCATCTTGAGGTCCAAGCTATGACTCCACCTCTTCCTCTTCAATTTCATAAATCCATTCATCAGTCTAAATGTTAATGTATTCTGCAGTTGAAGTTATACTTTATTCGCTCATTTTCTTTTCCTATAGAAGGAAAAAAGTGTATTTCATTTTATTACCACCATCATTGTATACTTTTTGTAATTTACCATTTTTTCATATTTCACTTAAAATTCTTTTAAATATCTCAAAATAGTTAAAGACCTTTCATGGAAGTGTTTTATCTTCTAAGTGGTTTGAGGATACTGTGTTATTTCTATTAATTTAAAATACTCATATAGCATGGAGGAGAGATACCAAATGAGAACTTGTGCTTTTGGTAACTCCTCAAAACTTATTCTTGTTTGGCAGTGTTGGTTAAGTTTGATTTGATTTTTATTATAAAACAGTCTTTTGTTATAGCTTCTTGACCCCGGTCATGAAATAATTCCATCATGATCCAGGTGATTAGCACTTACTTATCCCACTGGTTAAGTGGGTAGGTTCAGCCCCATCCTGTGATACCACGGAAGGTTGCCTATGGATCATTTGTGTGTGTGTGTGTGTGTGTGTGTGTGTGTGTGTGTGTGTGTGTGTATGGCATTGTTTCCTCCTCTGCCAACTTTAGGTCTGTTTGACAAACTGCACCATGTGCTCTTATGTGGGGAAGTTAAAAACAAAAGAATCAGCATGGTCTCTATCTAGAGAACCTTGAATCATGGAGGAAAAAATATTAAAATCCTGTGATCTAAATAATAACAATTACATAGAGAAAATAACAGATTTATTCAAGCACATAACTTGATTGTTTATATCTGGGGCAGTTATAATACACCATCAGTTACATTGGTACAAACTAGTATTTGAAATAGAAAAGATCAGTAAAATATAATAGGGATGCCCAATGTTTTCTTCTCATTTTATTTTGTTCCTTTTTTCTCCATTACATTTTCATTCTTCCTTTGCTTTAAATTGCTTTTCCCATCAAGAAGTTTGTGATTTTTTCCCACTTTTTAGGACTTTCTATATTTGTCCCAAATTTCCCCCCACATTAAATAGTTTAATTGTGCTATGTTTCACAGTATATTCATCAGTTACACTTTCACTGTTCCCGCAAAGCCAAGCAAATATATGGCTATTTGAAGATACTGTTTTGATTACTGGAAAATTAGCTGGTAAGTATATTACTTCTTTCTTTGTAAGTAAACAACATGATTGTTATTTAAGTAAATTAATATTGATTAAACTTGGGAAAAATCTAAATTGATCAGTGATGGTTAGTATTCACTGTAAGTTGATCTAAACCAATTCTTATCTTACTATAAAACTGTATTGTTACTTTGTGTGTGTGTGTAGTGGAAATAATTTTTCTTTTGTCACTTTGGCAACCCCTCCCCCTGGGAATATTTGACTTTAAGAAATATTAAAAAGAGCTTCTGTCTGTCCTTTTAGAAAATCACATCTCTCATTAGGGCTTTAGTGGTTGGTGAAGTAGGGAAAAGGGCAGAATACGTGTGACTTAGACCTTTGGTGCTTTCCAATTGCAGGTTCATTTCCATTCCTGTGTCCTGAGTTAATCTTGCTACCTGTGTGGAAGAGGCCCGAGACTGGGTAGTTATGTATCTGCTAGGCAAGCAGGATTTGTCCTACTTGTGTATTCAAGGCAAAGAATGTGAAAAGCCTTATTTGGGGTACAGATTCAAGCCATGTTCCAGTTCTGCTTTATCATCCACGAAGATGATAGTTTGATCCTCTCTAGACCTATTGCTTAATTAATTGGTGCTTAAGAGACACTCTGGTGTTCTGTGACTCTCTTACTGCATATTTATAAATGGCAGCAATTTGCTTGCTTGCTTGTTTGTTTTTCCAGTAGTTGGAGGTTGAATCCAGGGCCTCCTACATGCTAGGCAAGTGTTCTACCTTTGAGCTACACCCTCAGCCTCTTTTTAATTTTTTTATTTTGAGACAGGCTCTCACCAAGTTGAGCAGGCTGCCTCTGGCCTTGAACGCACAATCCTCCTGCCTCAGCCTCCCAAGTTGCTGGGATTACAGGCACATGTACCACAGCACCTGGCTGGTTTCTTTCTTTTGAATTGGTGACTTAATGTTTAGTTCCATAGTATAAGGAAATGACTGGTGAAAGCAGAAAATCCTCTAGATAGACTCCAATAAGAGGGTCATGATAAAAAGAACTGTTTATGAAAGTTCTTCTCATTTTTAGAAGCTATTGTATTTATTTCTGAAGTATTCAACAAGAAAACTTAATACTATTATTTGGAAGAAGTTGAACTAGGGCTTGATCAATTTGGAATAATTTACTACATGAGGCTGTAGACCCACTTACTATTGAGAGGGCAAGGCATTGGGCACAATTTTGAGCCACTGATTTTGCTGGAGTATAGCAGAATGGTGGATGTGGAGTTGTGTGTGAAAAGATGGAAAGTAAATAGGAATCCCACATCTGCAGAGAGAGGCCACATTTTATGTTGCTGGGGCCTTAGTCAAGTTCTTCATAGTTCCACTTTAGTGTTTTATTTATTTGTTTCTTCTTTTAATATATCCTAACCCCTTACTTGGCTGGGATTTAGCTCAGTTGGTAGAGTGCCACTCTACGGTGTCTGAGGTCCCGAGTTCAATTCCCAGCACCACAAAAACGGGAGAAGGATGTGGCAACCCACTCCTGAGGCAATCCTGAAACAATCAGCCATTGAAAACCCTATAAAGGGTCACTATGAGTCGTACACAACTTGACGGCACCTAACAACAACAACAACAACAACAACAACAACAACAACAACCCCTTACTGGCTTCTTTGGCTTTTTTTTTTCCCCCAAATATTGGGGCTGTTGAACCTACAGCCTTGCACATGCTAGGAAAGTGCTCTACCACTGAGCTGCATCCCACCTCCTTTAATTTTTTTTTTTTTTTTTTTGAAATTAAAGTCTTGCTAGCTGCACAGGCTGCCTCAGGCCTCACCCCTGCCCCTGCCAGCTATGTAGCTGGGATTACAGATGTGCATCACAGTGCTTGGCTTTTTAATAGCCTTTTCAAAGTCCGTTAGAAATGGTAGGTTCTGTTAGAATACATGGAATGAATCAGTGTGAGCATGCCCTATATCACTCTTTTGTCTGTGTACCAAGCAATGAGGAGTGCTTGTTTGTATTGATAGTATTGGCAAAGCCTTGACAGGACCCTATAAGAACAATGTGAGCCCTCCTGAGTTCTCAGATCACTTCCTTCTGTTGTCTTATTTCCCTAAGACATTATCTGTTGGTAACAGTAAGCAGGAAAGGTTGGATATTCCTGATGATGTGAAGTCTTTCCATATAGAATGTTCTTTTTCACTTTTTAACTTGCATAAAATACTTGATCAGGAAGGTGTTCAGATTGTTTGAAGGAAATGTATTCAGCATGTGTAAATGTATTTGTGGTAAAAAGAATAGGAGGAATTGGGAACTTTAAGACTGTGGAAAACCTTAGACACACTCAGCTGAGTATTTTGCATAGAGTGCGTATTTTCATTTGTAAGACATTCATATCTTCAAATAACTAAGCTATAGATTTTAAAAGAGTAAGTTGTAGATAGTACTTGTCAGTGATCTGAAGGCATCAGATTA
Organism: Pedetes capensis; assembly: GCA_007922755.1. Classification (NCBI taxonomy): domain Eukaryota; kingdom Metazoa; phylum Chordata; class Mammalia; order Rodentia; family Pedetidae; genus Pedetes; species Pedetes capensis. The sequence goes on from VMDO01007397.1 coordinate 42,613, forward strand.
TTCTCTCAAATAATTTAACCAAAGAAGAATGTATATTATAATTGTGCTGTTTTTCCTTAACTTTTCTAAGTATTATTTTTCTAGCTTTACACATAAAAATAAACTATACATTGATCTTGAGAATTCTCTTCACATTATTCTATCATCATGCAACTTTTTAAAAATCTATACTTTTTTATCCTAATAATTTAACCAATTTCTTCTGCTTTTATCAATGATCTTATTAAAGTCCAAAGCAAAAGCTGATATTTATGAGAATTTTCAATCTTAATGATTTGAGAGTTGATCTTTGTTAAATAAATTGTATCAGTTACAGAAATATCAGTATTCTCACTGAGTTCTCACTTTATAAATGTTGGAAGATAGTCAATTCAAATTTATTGAAATGAGGCAACATTTATAAATAAAGTAGTTGGCGTTTGGAAGACTTCTAATGCATGATCAGCTATCTGACGGGGAAATCTACCCACTTAAGTACATGACTGAATATCATCAAAGACTCCTTTTGGTGCAAGGTGCTAAAAACCCCACCTTAAACTAACATAAGCTCAAAGGAACCTTTTTATTCATTTGTTTAGGCATAGGACCACTTTCACACATGGATTGATCAGGACTTCAGTGGAATTAACTGAAAACTAGTTTTCCTTTCTCTATTTCTCAACTCTCCACTCTTCGAATATTGCCTCCATTTTCAAACAAGCTTTCATATTTGGTTACAAGATGGCTGTTGAACTCCTAGTTATATATTTGCTTACACAAAATCTACTAGTAGGAAAAAAAGGTCTCTCACCCCAACTCCAAACAAAACTGACATTATATCTCATTAACTGTGCTTGGGACAAGGCCCATTATTGAGTAAATCACTTTGGCCAAGAGAATAATGACATGCTTTGATTGGTTTCAGTCCATTCTGGCATACCCCATCAACCCCACTGCTGTTACAAAAACGAAACCCTAAGTGAACCACACAGGCTAAAACTGGTCAGCCTGTGGTTCCCTAAAGTGAAATCTGAAGAAAAGATGAAGAAATTTTGGGCAGCAGAATCAGTCTTTAGTACAAAGGTGCTTTGTGTGATCTAAAAAATGGGAAGTTTCTTATTTAGTAGTTCTGGATTTAAGATAACAATTATATGAAGAGATGTTAGTGTCATCTAGAAATGATTATAATCACTTCCTTTAAAGTAATGTGACCTAATCAATGATGCTATGCTTAATATGAATTTGTTTTGAGTATTTGTTAATGAGTTTTTTTTTTCCAGATGCCAAATCTCAACCAAGTGTTCAGTTTCCAAAAGCCTTAATTAAACTTCCTGACAACCATCATATTAGCAATGTGACTGGCTATCTTACAGTTCTTCAACAATTTTTGAAAGTGGACAATTTTCTGTATACAACTGGAATTACTCTCAGTAAACCAGGTATTTTCTAGTTTTATTATACTGTAGTCATGTAAGAAATAGTACATAAGCCAGGAATAGTGGCACACATCTGTAATCCTAGCAGCTTGGGGGACAGAAGCAACAGGGTTGTAAGTTTGAGGCCAGAGGCAGCCTGCACAATTTAGCAAGATCCTGACTCAAGATGAGGTTTTAAAAAGGGGCTGGGGTGCAGCTCTGTGATACAACACTTGCAAAGTATGTGTGAGGCCCTAGATTCAACCCCCAAATACCACACACTCAAAATAAGGAATAGTACATAAATCTTTCATCAAATACTATTTAGATATTTAGATAGTTATGGGAAATTTGATTTTCATTTAAAGCTTTGGAGAATACATGTCACTTTTGAAGTATAAATTTAGTTACTGAAATTTTTTAAGTGATTCCCTTTTACCCAATGAAAGATTGATTATAACAGTCTTTAGATGCATTATTTTAATTTAGTGGAACTCTCATTTCATTTTAATTTATTAAATTTCATTTGATTTAAAGCAAGTAAGCAAAAGGTAGAAAATAGTTACTATTGTAAACATTTCTAAATTAATCAATACACTTAGGAAATTTGATTTAAAGACATTTATGCATATCTTTTCATAATTTGACCTTCTATTTAATCTTATCAAACTGACAAGAAATGTTAAATGATAAGAGAAGAAACATGCTACTTAATTGATTGTTGAGAGATTAAAAAATTTATGAAGTTTACAGATCAGAGTAAGCTATTGTAATTTTTCTATTGATATACAGTAAGTATTCTCCCAGAAGGGGCTGGGATTTAGCTCAGTTGGTAGAGTGCTGCTCTGCTGTCTCTGGAGTCCTCAGTTTGATTCCCAGGACCATAAAAATGGGAGAAGGATGTGGCAATCCACTCTGGAGGCAATCTTGAAACAATCAGCCATTGAAAACCCGATAAGGGGACTATGAGTCGGGCACAACTCAAAGACACCTAACAACAACAACATTCTCTGAGAAAAATATGAGTAAATATTAAGAATGTATTTGTTCTAGAGTCAATAGCTTTAATATATTTATAGGAGGCTGTCATGATTTAAAAGTTAAGGGAAGGATGGAATTTTGTACTTATCCAAGTATACATCCCTACTGGTGTGGGATGTGGTTCAATGGCAGTATGCCAGCCTAGTATTCATAAAGCCCTAGGTTCAGTCCCCAGCACCACCCACTCCACACACACAAGAAAAAGAAGAAAAACAGCACAAAAAAGAACATGTCCATGTTTGTTCCATTATTTCTACTACTTGTTACCACATAACTAAAGCTCTACTATTTAAAACTACCGCAGTCTATAATTTTGATGGTTTCAGTTGTGTCTGATATTTGGTTCATTTCAGTTGTGGACATCTAGAAATGAAATTATAAGGGCAAATAGGTCTCTTGGTTAGATAAGCATTTCTTTTTTCAAACTTGTGGCTGATGCTATCAGTGCCCTAGCCAGGTGTCCCTCACTCTTCCGTCACAAGCATGTTTCCTGCCACACACATCTGTCACTTACTGAAATATGTCCAGGAAGCAGGCGTGGCTCTCACATGAGGGAGACAAGAGTTGGTACATAGACACGCCAGTTGCCCGGCTTTGGCTATGTTGACATTGAGCCAGCTTCTATCTTGTGTGGCACTGAGCTCAAGTTGCCAAAGTGATAATTTGGTCATTAACATGTCCTGTGTTGGCTTCTTTTCCCCTTCTGTGTTTTACTTCCACTTCCTTAGTGAGGATAACCTCCCTGAAAAAAACTTTGAGCTCTAAACATCTCACAGCCTGATTCTTGAGAAGCCAGTCTAAGACACTTGAAAAGGTTTTCCAGGGATAAGTTACAAGATGCTCAAAAAAAAAAAAAAAAAAAAAGTGTCGACAGGAATGGTGCCAATACACGCTATCACAAATGAAGTTCAGGTTATACTGGAAGGTCTTCCTGGACAAGACTCACTAGATTCAGTGGGAAGGAGGCATAATGGGCTCTGCTTCCAAAATTTCCCCTACTACTTGCTTTTGAGATTACTTGTTAAATATTTCGATTATCCTGAGAAGGCATCTGTCATTTTTAAAGTTCTAGAGCAGTGCTGCCAACTGGGAACATTCATCTGCTCTGCTCAACATGGTCGCCGTGAGTCACACATGGCCACTGAGCCTTGAAATATGATTAGTGTTTGAGGGAAGGGGATTAAATTTAAATAGCCATATGCAGCTGGTAGCCTCGCTATTAGATTGCACAGTTGTAGAGCTATCTGGACGTCAAAGTGTTCTTTTATGAAAAATTTCTTTGATCCTTCTCATTGCCGTTTACTCTCTTTTTTTCCCTTTGTACTGCTTTTTCCCCTCCTTTTTTGAGTCAGAATCATCTCAGATGGGTGTCATTCTCTGTAATTTGTGAAGGCACTGACTGTGTAGAGCTGAGGGCTGGGGCAGAAGCAGGCAATCCAGAAAGGCAGCCAAATGGCTTTACAATGTCATTTGATTTATCACAGTTACTTAACAGATTATGTAATTGATTTGTGTTTATACTGGATTACTTATTGGTATGGGGCTGGTATTTAGCTCAGTTGGTAGAGCACTGCGCTGCAGTCTCTGAGGTCCCGAGTTCAATTCCCAGCACTGCAAAAATGGGAGAAGGGCCTGGCAATCCACTCCCAAGGCAATTCCGAAACAGTCAGCCATTGAAAACCCTATGAGGGTCGCCATGAGTCGGATACCGACTTGACGGCACCTAACAACAACAACAACAACTTATTGGTGTACTAGTCCACAAAGTTTGTAGGGTTTTACTTTGTTCATCTGATATTAGTATGTCCGGAAATTTACGACAGCTACTTCTGTATTTAACTGCTAGTCACAATAAGCTAGTAGTTGCCCCGATTACTGAAGACATGGCCTGCCAGGCTCTCCACGATAGCCTGTCTTTCCACTGTTCTCCAGCCCTGTGGCCACCTTTCTTTCTTACACTTCCTCAGATCACATCTGACTTGGAGGCATTGTAGTTGTTTATTCTACCTGGAAAGTTCTTCTCTAATGTCTTTGCATTGGCAGCTCCTTACCATTTTGGATACAGCTCAAATGTTCCACTTCAGAAGGGACCTTCCCTTGACCACTGTATTGTATTGCCTTTGTAGTTGATCATGTATTTATTCAGGGGAGAATTTATTCAGGAGAAAAATCTGATGATGAGTAAAGAAATGAAAAGAGGACTTTTGATAGTAATGAGTAATTTGTAAGAGATATACATGTATGCTTTGGGTACGTGTATGTGTGTGCACTGTTGTTGTTAGGTACCTTCAAGTTGGTATCTGACTCATAGAGACCCTATGTGCAACAGGTGAAACACTATTGTCAGTGTTTCTCTTTTATTCATGGGGTTTTCAATGGCTGATTGTTTTTTGGAAGTGAGTTGCTGGGTCCTTCTCCCCAGCACCTAGTGCTGGGGAGCACCTAGTGTTCCTAGGCCTGCAGCACCTAGTGTTCCTAGGCGGTCTCCCATCCAAGGACTAACCAGGCCCAATCCTGCTTAGCTTCTGAGATCTGACAGGATCTGATACCACAGTGGTATGGCTGCAGGCCTATAGGGGATTTATAAACATTTGTTAAGTAAATGAATAAAACTCTAGCTTTGAAGCCAAAGATAAAAAAATTTAAATCTAAAGCAAATAGTATGTAAAAACTATACCTTTTTGGTATCTCATGTGTTAGTAAATTACTAACAAAATCAGAACTTATCAAAATATTTATAGAAATTAATACTATAATTTTAACATTAACCATATTTCTTGGTACATATTCTGGTATAATACCTTTGGCATTGCTAATATTTCAAAAACAAAAGAAGGGCACTTTCTTTATTTCCCTAGAGTAACAAAAATCTGTAGGTAGCCCTTGATATTTCAGAAGGCATACTATAAATTATATAATTAAATCCTTAAAACTGGAAGAAAACTATTAACCTGCTGTTCTTTTACTTTTTAGGTTTCAAAGTCTAATATTAATATTTGAAATCTAACTTTCAATTATAGTACAAAAAGTATATGTAAAGGCATGTAATCTCTGTTAAATAATGATATTGCATAGTGATTTTGTTTCATGTTTAATTGCTAAACCTACCCATTAAAATTGCCCACTGAATAAGAGTGCTTTTTACATAAGATATACAGCTGGGTCTATTGGTTCTTGCAGTTCTTGAAATAGGTGGTCTTGGGAGAAGGAGGGCCAATGTTTCAAATCCATTTCTGCATTGATGATGTGGTAGGGAAAACCCTTTATCTGGATACAGTATTAGTGAGATGTGGGTTTTTTTGTTTGTTTGTTTGTTTTTTGTTTTTTAGGTTTTTAAGAACATTCCAGTGCCCTTAAATCAGATGATTCTGAATTAGGTAACTTAGGCCCATACTGATTTTTCACTGCTACCTTGTATAGTCCATATTTATCTATGAAATATTTTGAAATTTTATTTTAAAAATCCTTAAAATGAAGCCAGTAACTGATATTAGAATGGATAGCACTGGTGAAGTAGAGCAACTGAATATTTTAGACCTGTAAAAGTTTGTTATGTAAATGCCAACCTCTGTTTATATGTGCTCTTAGGTTTTGAAAACATTGAATTGACTCCTCTTGCTGCAATATGTGTAAAAATATATTCTGGAGGAAAAGAATTAAAGGTGGATGGCTCCATTCAAGTTTCTCTTCCCCTTCTACATACAAATGACATAAGTGTGGGAGATCGAATACCTGCTTGGACATTTGATATGAACACAGGTATGTTAACGAAGTGAAAGTATTTTGAATATTTTTCTTTTGACTGTTTGGATGTTTTAGCTTAAGAGTTTGATAGAGCTATAGGCTTTTAGTGACATCACAATTTTATGCACTTTGTTAGTGATGGAACTTGGTCTCGCTTTAATTAATATTACTGAGGGGGGAATGATGGCAATATTTGGTGTAAAAAAAAAGTAGCATTATATACTCACATTGCCTTGCCTTCCTCCAACATTTTGAGGTAGAAATCATTTAAAAATTATTTTAAAAAATTATTTATCCTCTTAGGAATTTTTAAACAGGCAACATGAGCTTATTTAAAAGCTTAGTTAAGGTAATTGAGACATGTATGCTAATTCATGAAAAAGTTATGTTTTTAAGAGATAAGAAGAGTTATTATTTCTCCCAAACAAATTTAGGTACAAATTTTATTCCTTGTCATTTGCCCCCTAAATGGCAACTAGAAGCACCTTTTCTTCTTCCTTGGTTGTGTTCTTGGGTTTTGTGCTGGCAGGTGGACCCAGAGCTTCATGCTTAGTAGGCACATGCTCTATAATTGAGCTATACCCTCAACTCTTGAATTGGGATTTCACAACTTACATCCTTAAGAGATATCTTAATGTACAAAAGTTGAACATTAATTGGAGAGTCATGAGTTTTCTGAGCATGTCTACATACTCAGTTTTAATGACTTTGTTTCCTTTGATCATAACAAATCATTCAAATTATTCTATTTTATATATTATAATATGTGTAAGTATATAATATTTAATGCACATTATTGCATGATAATGTCATAGTTTTCATAGTCTTTGAAAAAGCCCTGTAAGTATTTTTCACATGACTATCAGCAAACTGCTACCAGCTTTAAAGATGTATAACTATAACTAACTGATATTTTTTATTTACCTTCCGTTTTAGGTGCTTGGGTAAATCATGGCCGGGGCGTGGTCAAGGAATATAACAATCATTTGATCTGGACTTACGATGCACCTCATTTGGGCTACTGGATAGCAGCTCCACTTTCAGGAACTAGAGGTACTGTCAAAATGAAAAGAAGCAATTTTTAAAAATAATCCAGATTTCATGTTGGAACTGATATCAGCTGATCTCTTGTTCATTCTGAACATTGTCACTTACTGACTATATGACATATACCTTGATCTCAACTTTTTCTTTTTTTTTCATGTGTATAAGATTAAGCTCCATGAACTCTAAGGTCCCTTATAGCTGTGATGTCTGATGAATCTCTGAAGAATGAAGTTTGTTCAAATGAAGTATTTTCTTAGATTTTTTCTTAGTAAGTTCTATCCAGATCAGTTAGAGCTTTTGTTGTATACAACAGAAACATTTTGAATAATTTTGATAATGGTGAAAAATGTATGGGGAGTTTGCAGGATCCAAGGGCAGGGTGAAGAGCCAGATGCTAAAGGGCAAGAATCTCCATAGCCCCTGAGGGCCTAGTTTGGAGGCCTGTCTCCACTAGGTTGCTGCTGCATGATGGCTGACTCCAGCCCTTTCCAGTCTTTTCCTCATACTGTGCCTGACCATTGGAGGGATGAAGAATCTCATTGGCCTACTATTGGAATATGAGCATATCCCTTGATGAGAGTGCAGGAGGAGAAAGAGTTCTTGCAAAATAGCATCTCTGGGGCTGTTTTGAAGAGAAAACAGGTAATACACCAAAGAAGAATGGATCTGACATTTTGAACAGAAGATGGGTGGAGGCTGGTGGCCAGAAACCAAGAATTGTCCACTTGGGATGGTCTATGCATATTCTAGGAGAAATGAATATTTCATTTTCTTAGATTTAACACAATAACAAATTATTTAGATTATTTGAACCTAAGCAAACCCTGGGACGGGGTTTAGCTCAAGTGGTAGAATGCTCCTCTGAGCTCTCTGAGGCCCTGGGTTTGATCCCCAACACTACAAAAACAGAAAAACCTGGCAGCCCACTTCTGAAACAATCCTGAAACAATCAGCCATTGAAAACCTGATGAACAGCTGGGAAGCACTGATATAGTGCTGGACATGGCACAGTGTTGGGCAGTGTTTCGTTCTGTTGTACATAGAGTCACTATGAGTCAGACCTGACTCAACAGCACCTAACAACAACAAAGTAAACCCTACATTTATCTCATTCAGTAAATTTCTCAAAAAATTTACACATTGCATATTTTAGCCATTAAAACTGTGAATAAAGAAAAACCTCCTGACCTGCTGTAGTCTAGGCTGGTTGCACTGTTGGGCCTTTTGAGTGTTTGCAGCATAAATCCACATGCTTCTTGGCTTTTCCTACTACCATTTTTTCTAAGTCAACTTTCTAGTTTTCAGCATTTTATTGTAGTTGTCTTATTTCATTTTCCTTTATCTTTGTAGGTTTGTGTACTTAAAGAATCAAAACAAAGTGAAACTTTTAGTGTCATTTTGGTGAAGGCTTGGAAGTGAAAGTTGAATGTATCTATCTTTTGCCATCGTCAGGCGTGTATCAGAGATGATTCCTTTGGTTTTTCAAGTGTTTTCACACCCAGCTGAGAGGCAGCTGCTACCTGGCTATTTCATGCTGGTCAAGGATAGTCTCAATACACACTCTGACCCAGGACGTGGATGACGTTTCACATGTGTTTTTCTGCAGTTTTCTACCATCTAATATTGTTATGCCTGCAGCGGTAGCCCTGTGGCATCCGATCCCGTCAGATCTCGGAAGCTAAGCAGGGTCGGGCCTGGTTAGTACCTGGATGGGAGACCGCCTGGGAACACCAGAAGCTGTAGGCTTGGGAGAAGGACCTGGCAACCCCCTCCCAAAAATCAATCTGCCATTGAAAACCCTATCAACAGCAGAGAAGCACTGACAATAGTGTTTCCCCTGTTGAACAGAGGGTCGCTATGAGTTGGATACCAACTTGATGGCACCTAACAACAACAACAACAACAATATTGTTATAAGTATTACTTTGGGGACTCTTATAGGTTTCTGAAAATATTATGTCCAGTTTGATTTTTATTTTTATTTTACATTGGCAACATTTTAATTTTATACCATGCAATACAACAAGGGTTTTTCAATGAAACCAAAATTTAGTATTCTAATAGAAAAAATGAGTCATTACCCATATGTGATCAAGAAGGACATTCTTTTTGTTTCTATTTTAACTTAGTGCATATGAGATTATTTATGAAGAAACTATAGCAGGTGGTTACTTTTGTTCTTTATAATGCAAAATATCATGCAGTTTGTCAGCTGTTTTGCCTTATCCTAATGAAATATTGATGAAATAGAACAATTAATATTTAATTTAGTACCTCAACTCAATTAAAACTAAGTAATAATACTACATTTTTAATAAAAATAACCTAAGGAGCATTTTTATTACAGCTTTATAGAGAAGTATACTTCCAATTTACATAAGATGAGTTTATGTGTACATAAGATGTGTTTATGAGTGTATGTGACTTACAAAGACCAAAATCATTTTAGAAACAAGTGGAGGTTCTGTTCTAGTGTATTTGTTAGAAAAAATTTTATGTAGACTAGAGTACTAAAATAGAATTATAGGATTCTCATCTAGTTTGGATTAGACACTGTGCCATGCCCAGCACTATGTCAGTGCTTCTCTGCTATTCCTAGGGATTTCAATGTCTGATTGTTTCGGGCTTGTTTTGGGAGTGGGCTGCCAGGTTCCTGCATTTTTGCAGTACTGGGGATTAATCCCAGGGCCTCTGCATGCAGAGCAGCACTCTACCAACTGAGCTAAACTCCAGCCCACTCCAATTCTTAGTGAACATCTACTGGATGTCCTACAATTCAATTCATTTCTGACACTGTTTACTTGGAATTAGCCTCAGATACCAAAGGCAGTCCTACATGACTGCCTCCACCTCAGATGCACGTAACAGGCCCCCAGGTCACCTGCCCTTCTGTCTGACTTGACTTCAGATTCGGAGATCCCACACTTACCTTTTTAGGTTGTATAATTTGCTATGCTAGCTCACAGAGCTCAGGTAAACACATGTATTGGTTTAATATAAACAAGATGATAAAGGGTCCAGGTGAACATCCAGATGAAAAGGTACATAGATTGAGGTCTAGTATGCAGGGCCTTCTGTCTCCATAGAGTTGGAGTGGGGCACCTACTCTGCTGGCCTGTGGATGTGTTCACCAACCTGGAAGCTCTCTAAACACCATACATTAGAGATTTTAATGAAGGCTCCATCCTATGAGCATGCTCAGTTATGAACTTAAGGCTCCAGCCCTTCTACCTTTCCTGGAGGCTGGGAGGTGGGCTGAAATATCCAAGCTTCTATAAACATGGCTCTGTCTTTCATTTTGGTGACTGGCACCCATCTATGTGCCCACCAAGAATTGCTTCATTAGAACAAAGAATGCCCCTATCTCGTAGGAAACTCCAAGAGTTTGGGGAGCATTTTGCCAAAAAATAGGGGCACAGACCAGATATATATATCTTTATGTTGCAATCCCTAATGTCTCTAAATATTTTAGGATGTGTTACTGTAAAACCAAAATTGGTCTTATGTTAGGCTAGTTAGCATCTGAAGTGCTGGAGTTACTTTAGTTAAAATTTGATTAATGTTATACTAAATTGTTTTAATTAAGTTTAAAATAGAATTCTAGAAATCCTTGGGGGAAAATGTTCAAGAGATTAAAAGTAATTTTTCAAACTGCTATACGAAAGTAGGTGGCTGAGTATAGAGTTTAATAAACTGTTTATTAATATGTTTTACTATTATTTTTTAATATTTTACCAGGAAACTTTATATTAATACATTATAAGTATGCACTTCCAGATATATTTGAATGACAATATGATGTCATTTTCTACCATTCTAAGCCCTTTTGGGTATGTACACACACATGCTTACAAGTATACAAGCAGATACATACTTCTTTGCTACTACCATACATGTATGATTTGGGGCAAACCCAACAGTATTAACCTCCTTTTCCCAAAATGAGTTCTGTTGGAATCCTGTGAAGTGAAAATTATTAGTATCACTCCATTGTGGAAACATATGTTCTTTTATACTTAGGAGTAGAAATTGCATTTTGTCTAGTTATAGTCAAACTTTACTCTTTTGCAGTTGTTGGTCCTATAAAGGAATGCAGATCGGATAAAGTTAATTTCATTTTTTTATTTAAAGAAAAAAAATTGTTTTTGCAGTGGTAAGGGGCTTAACCCAGGTCTTCATGCATACGTTGCAAGTGCTTTACCACAGAGCTGCACCCGTAGCCCCTTTTTTATTTTTTATCTTGAGACAGAGGCCTCTAGCCTCAAACTTGTGAACCTCCTGCATCTGCCTTCCTAGTTACTGGGATTACAAGCACGCACTACCATTCCTGGCTTAAAAATATATTGTGAAGTGCTATACTTATTTACCCATTAGGTATGACGTGCTTTATTATCAGTCATCATCTCTGAAACTATAGCCAATGCTAACATGCACGTTATATGACCTTGATGTTTCATTCAATAACAACAATGTTGTCATATAGCTAACCCCTAGTGAGGGTTCTCATGGGCCAAACACTGTTCTTAGTGTTTCATGAGTATTGACTCATTTATTCTCCCAAATCCACATGGGTTAGGTGACTTTAGTTATTGCTGTATATGGAAGAGGAAACTGAGATATAAAGAAATGAAACCTGCCTGAGACCACATAAAAATAAATGATGAGGCCAGGATTCCAGTTAGCCACTCTGGCTCCAAAGCCTAAATGCATAACCACAATGCTGCTTCTCCACATCCTTCAATAGTACTATTCTTATTACTTTAATCAAATTAAATGATACAAAACTTAAAGGATAAGATTTAAAGACCTGGTGATCCCTCTGTCTCTTCCCGTGTTCTTGGTACAATTAGGATTCTTATTCTGGACATTTTCTCATGGTAGAGATTACCAGAAAATCAGTTCTCCTATCACAATTCTCACCCCATTACCATGAATACATATTAGAATCTAGTTGATAGTGACAGGTAGATTTATATATTTTTCTGAGGAAAATGAACTCTTAGCAATATGGAAACAACTTACCTCAAGATGAGTTACTCAATAGCATTCATTTTTATGCAGAATCTTAATGGCCCACACTGATCGTCCTGTTGTATCAGCCAGCTTTTATTGCAATGAAACTCATCACCACAGCATCTGTATGACTATTTGCTGTCATTACAGGAGGACAGTGGGTCTTCTGTGCCACCACAGGGCTTGGCTTATGTGGGATCATGGTAGAGTCCAGACAAAAGGAGTTGCAACTTTTAATCCTTCACATCCCAGAGTTTTAGGATTCCCTCTATTTATATCCCTGCTTGCTTGGAAAATTCTTTTTTTGAATTTATTTTTTAAATTTATCTTTTTAAAACCAAATGCATGTAATAATCAATATTCTATCAACATTTTATCTCAAAATCTCTTTTTACATAACTTAAATAGTTAGAGATCTCTCTCCTAATTTATTTTACCAAATATTTTGTTACCAAATAGCTTGGGTTTACCATTTCTATTGCCTCCTGAAACAATTTCCTTACTGTTTGTTCACTGGCCTGGAAGCTAGTGTCACATATCTTAGGTTTTTGTTATAGTAGCACCTCAATATCCAGCTACCAAGTTTTGTAATAGTGAGCCATCAATGTGGTAGCAAACAACCCTGTTATCTGAATGGCTAACAATAGCAAACATTTATTTATTCCTTAAATTGCATGAGTATTTTGGGCTGGCACCTGTACTGTTGGGCTAGGACTGGTTTAGTTCAACATATTTTCTCATTCTAGAATTCTAGGTTGAAGGCACATACTATTCACATCTTAGAGTGCCTTAGCATACAACCTTGAAGGCGTTCACATATCATTGATCAAAGCAAGTCACTTGATCCTTCCCAAAGGGTAGGAAGGTTTACTTCACCCATATGGAAATCCATCATGGGAAGGAAGTAAATGAATAGAAGTTTATATACAGATTCAGCCTGACTCATCCAGGATATCACAGAGTTGAAAATTTCATGTAAAATAATATTTTCTCTTTCTTGTCCTTCTTTACATTGAACCATGTAGGTTCAGGTATAAATGAAGATTCTAAGGACATAACTGCCTACCACACAGTGTTTCTTACAGCCATATTAGGAGGAACAATAGTCATTGTCATTGGATTTTTCACTGTACTACTTTGTTATTGCAGGTAAGAACATTAATCAATGTGTCTGTCATTGCTGTACTGTGGGGGCTTGTGTGTGGCTGTGATGCTGAAAGTTATGCTACTGGTACTACAGATATCAGTAGGGTCACCCATGGCGGACAGATTTCAGCTGAGCTTCCAGACTAAGACAGACTAGGGACAAGAACATAGCTAACCCACTCCTGAAACAATTAGCCTTTCAAGACCCTATGAATAGTAGAGAAACACTGTCAGATACAGTGCCAGAAAATGAGCCCCCCAGGGGGGAAGGCACTCAAAAGATGACTGGGGAAGAGTTATCTCCTCAAAGTAAAGTCTACCTTACTAACAGAAATGGAGTAAAGCCCAAGGGAACTACATTTGCTGATATGGCATGACTCAAAATGACGGGGAACAACTGTAAATAATAATTGGAATACAAAATGTATGTAGTGTGAATCTAGGAAAATTAGAAATCATCAAAAGGGAAGAATGTACCCTGTTTTTCTCAAGCTTAAGGATCAAAGAAAAAAATCAAGCCTTGTGCAGCAATAGTGAAGGATTCTACAGGGAAAATATTAAACAATGCAGGAAACATCAAAACAAGTAAGAGGAATACACAGAGTCATTATACAAAAAAGAATTGGTGGATGACCAACCATTTCAAGAGGATGCATATGATTAGGAACCAATGGTACTGAAGGACAATGTGGAAGCTGCTTTGAAGGAATTGGTGAAATATAAGGCTCTAGGAATTGATGAAATACCAATAGATATGTTTCAACAAAGAGATGCAGCACTGGAGGTGTAACTTGTTTATACCAAAAGATTTGGAAAAAACCTACCTGGCTAACTGGCTGGAAGAGATCCATCTTTGAGCCTATTCCAAAGAAAGGGGATCCAACTGAATGTAGAAAGTATCAAATGATGTCATTAATATCACATGCAAGTAAAATTTTGCTTAAGATCATTCAATAGCACCTGTAGCAGCATATAGACATGGAACTGCTGGGAAAATCAAGCTGGATTCAGAAGAGGGTGTAGAACCAGGGACATCATTGCTGATGTGAAATGGATATTAGCTAAAAGCAGAGGATACCTGAAAGATGTCTATCTATGTTTTATCGACGATGCAAAGGCATTTGGCTGTGTGGATCATAACAAATTATGGATAACATTTCAAAGAATGGGGATGCCAGAACACTTAATTGTACTTGTGAGGAATCTGTACATGGACTAGGAGGTAGTTGTTCAAACTGAACAAGGAAGCACTGCTTGGTTTAAAGTCTAGAAAAGTGTGTGTCAAGGCTGTATCCATTCACCATATTTCTTCAATCTCTATGCTGAGTAAATAATCTGAGAACCTAGATTTTATGAAGAAGATTGCGGCATCATGATTGGAGGAAGACATCATTAACAACCTGCAGTATTCAGATGACACAATTTTGCTTGCTGAAAGTGAAGAGGATTTGTTGAAGATCAAAGAATACAGTCTTTAATATGGATTGTGCCTCAACATCAAGAGAACAAAATTCCTTACAAGTTGGTTAGTACACAACTTTATGGTAAGTGGATGAAAGATTGATGTTGTCCAAGATTTTGCTTTACTTGTTTCTGCAATAAACACTCATTGAAGCAGCAGTCAAGAAATCAAAAGATGCATTACAATTGAGCAAAGCTGTTGCAGAAGACGTCTTTAAAGTGCTGAAAAATAAAGATGTCACATTGAAGACGATGGTGTTCCTGGCTCACACCATGGCATTTTCAGTTCCATCATATGCTTGTGAAAGCTGGACATTGAATAAAGGAAACAGGAAAAGAACTAGTGCTTTTGAATTGTGGTGCCTGAGATAAATACTGAATATACTATGAACTGCCAAAAGAACCAACAGATCTGTCCTAGAGGAAGTACATCCAGAATGTTCCTTGGAAGCAAGAATGGCTAGACTACACCTCATGTGTTTTGGACATGTCAGGAGGGTCCAATCTCTGGAGAAGGACATCATGTTTGGGAGAGTGGCAGGTCAACAACAACAAAAAGGAAGACCCTCAACTCAATGTATTGACACAGTGTCTGTCTGCACCTTTTGGCTTAAACATAGAAAGGATCTTGTGTCTGGCACAGAAGGAGTGTTTCATTCTGTTATTTGTAGGGTCACTATGAGTTGGAATTGATTCTACGGCACCTAACAACAACAACAATAAACACAAACAACTATCAGATTAAAGTATTAAAGCATATTCTGTTCGTTTAGCTTATTTATAGAAATGAATTGTTTGGTCTTTAAAATATGTAGATTGGAAAACAAAACATACATTCTACCAGCAGCATTGTATATATGATGTGCATATTGTGGTATTATTTTATAAATGTCAATATTCTATATCATAACTGTTAATAATTTTAGCTTTCTCTTCTATTCTAGGGATAAGTGTGGGACTCCACAGAAAAGAGAAAGAAATATCACTAAACTTGAAGTTCTCAAGAGAGACCAGACAACGTCAACAACACACATAAATCATATCAGTTCTGTCAAAGTTTCGTTAAAAACTGATGACAAATCACAGTTATTTAATGCCCCAAACTCCACATACAGCCCTCAAAAGAAGGAACCATCAAAGGCAGAAGCAGAAGAAAAAGTTTCCATGGTAAAAACTCGGGACAATTTTAAAATGTACAATGAAGATGTCTCCTTTCTATCGGTCAATCAAAATAATTACTCAAGAAACCCAACACAGTCTTTGGAGGCTAATGTAGGGACCAAACAACCTAAACATATTAACAACAATCTATCTTCATCATTAGGTGATGCTCAAGAAGAAAAGAGGTATCTCCCAGGCAGTGAGGAGGTATATGGGCGTTCCCACATTCCTGAGCAGCTAATGCATATCTACAGCCAGCCAATTGCCATCCTTCAAACCTCTGACCTTTTCTCCACTCAAGAGCAGTTACATACTTCTAAATCAGCTACTTTGCCAAGAAAGGGACAGTTAGTCTATGGCCAGTTGATGGAACCAGTAAACAGAGAGAACTTTACACAGACATTGCCCAAAATGCCAATACATTCTCATGTACAGCCCCCAGATGCCAGGGAAGAGGATATTGTACTTGAAGGTCAACAGAGCTTGCCATCCCAGACTTCAGATTGGAGCCGATATTCAAATAGCTTACTAGAATCTGTCTCGGTTCCTGGAACACTAAATGAAGCTGTCGTAATGACCCCATTTTCATCAGAACTTCAAGGAATTTCAGAACAGACCCTCCTGGAGCTGTCCAAAGGGAAGCCCTCCCCTCATCCCAGAGCCTGGTTTGTGTCTTTGGATGGAAAGCCAGTGGCACAAGTGAGGCACTCATTTATAGACCTGAAAAAGGGCAAGCGAGCCCAGAGCAATGACACAAGCCTAGACTCGGGGGTGGACATGAATGAGCATCACTCAAGTAGAAAGCTTGAGAGGGAGAAAACGTTCATCAAAAGCATGCATCAGCCCAAGATCCTTTACTTGGAAGATTTAGACCTGAGCAGCAGTGAGAGTGGAACCACCGTCTGCTCCCCCGAGGACCCAGCTTTGCGGCATATCTTGGATGGAGGGAGTGGTGTTATCATGGAGCACCCTGGGGAAGAGTCCCCAGGAAGAAAAAGCACTATTGAAGATTTTGAAGCCAATACATCGCCCACTAAGAAAAGGGGCAGAGCAGTGCCACTAGCCAAACGAGATAGCAAGACTAACATCTGGAAGAAGCGCGAGGAACGCCCACTGCTTCCAATAAATTAACTCCAAGGGTGGTTGGGTCTCTGCTGTCTCTTGCTTGTACTCTTGCTTCTTGTTGTAAATTGCAGTGTGAATTTCTTAAGAAGTTGAGACTGAGTGATTTCATGGTCCCTGGAAATGTCTCAAGCAGAGTCAATAGTAAAATGGTAATTCAGTAATCAGAGAGAAAAATACAGAGGAATGCTTTTTCTGGCTTATTCTTTTTATTTATTTTTGATTGATGAATTTGTAGTATCCAAGTTTCCGAAATGTAAAATAGCGTCAAGATGTTAATTATCTGAAAATGATGCTCAGTAAGTGGATTGGATTGACTTTATTAAGAATAAGATAGTGAAATGTGTGCTCCTAAAGTTACTCCCAAAATGTTGTCTCTGCCTTGATGACTACCTTGTGGAACATTTAGAAATGAAATCATCATCTTTGGGCATCATTTTTGTGAAATGTTACTGCTATGCCCTCCTCTGCCTGTACTTAAAAACAACTTGATAAACGTTTGGATTGATGTTATTTTAGAGTTTAAAGACCAAACATTCCTTTTCTTTTCTTTTTTGAAGTAAATAGCATGTGTATTGTATCATCCCCAAAGTAAAACTTATGCTTATATAAAATGAGCAAGAAGCTTCTTGGTCATTAGAGAGGGAGATGCCAGCTCTTTGGTTGTTTTGGATATAATTTCAAAAAATAAATAAGGTATTGATTTATTACATAGAAATTTGAGAAACAAATGCTCTGATACTGGGTTTTTATAGCTGTCAAGAAAAAAATATTTTGACCTATCTGGGGAAAAAAAAAAAACAACCCACAAAAACTATGACTTTAAGGCTCATTGGTAACATGTAGGCTAAAATCAGTTTCAGTATATTTTTTCTTCTTCCAAGAACCCAAAGTCCATCACTTAAAGGCTATTAAATTGGGTTTTTAAAATGATATAAAAATTTCTTATGAACACCAAGATATTTAACAAATACATGAAGATAAAGGAAATAAACATTTTATGTAGATGAGCCAAAATAGAAAATACTGTTTTCCTGAAGCTTAAAAATATCTTCAGGATATTAGTTGTAGACCTAGATGTCAACACTTTTAAAAGCTGTTTGAGGAAAACAGTTTCAATTTCAGTAGAAATGTAAGTTTTTCCTTAGGTCACTATAGCCTTTCTAACTTTTCCCCCTAAGTTTTAGAACTATATTAATATCCTTTTCATCATAGCAAAAGAATTTAGTGTGAATATATTTAATGTTGTTAGGTGCTGTTGAATTCAGTCTGACTCATAGAGATCTTATGAGATTTTCAATGGCTGATTGTTTCAAGATTGCTTTGAGATTGGGCTGCCATGTCCATCTCCTGTTTTTGCAGTGCAGGGGATCGAACGCAGGTCCTCAACGCAGAGTGGTCCCCTACCAACTGAGCTAAACCCCAGCCCATGCATATATTTAATAGTTATTTTTAATTTTGTATCTTCGGTCCTAAAGTATCATTTATATGTCCTAAAATACCGTTATTTTTGTTGTTGTTGTTGTTAATTAAAACTAACTCATCCCTTTTCTCTTAAAATTCCTATGAAGACACATGTCTGAAACACCTTTCCCTTTCCCTTGGTTGGGAAAAAATGAAACTAAACCACTTAATCTCTCATCCCCTACTCTTTGTCATAGGAGCAGCATAGAGATGCAAGCCACCTGCCAAGTTGAAAGAACCAAAATCGCCACATTAGCTTTAGTAAAATTGTACACAGATATACAATGAGTGACAATAGCCTCCCCCCCACCAAAATAGTAGACCTCTGAAACATCTAACCTATCAGATTAACTCTCCTTTCTGTGTTAACCCAAAGAACTGAAAGACCTAAGCACATGTTTGCTATATGTTACTGCTCTCCATAGACAAGATAAATGAAATGGGGTAATATGTATGTGGGGTTTTTTTTGTTTTGTTTTGTTTTGAGTAGCAGTAAGGCTCACATTTAGAGGAGGCTTGTACAGAAAGTCTTATATGGAAAGATGCATTAAAAGCAGCATGAATGAAAATAATTTGGAAATGGTGAAGAAGGTAGTGCTCTGTGGAAGTGCCTTTGATATAGACTTGCATTATTAGAGGGATATAACATCTTAGCTGTACACGTTCTCTGTTAGCACAAATTAAACAGATGTGCAGTTTTTACTTAGAAAAATAGAGAGCTAGCATTTCTCGTTGGAACAGCGAATTTCATATGTAAGTAACATTTCTTCCTTTTTTTGAATTCATTATATATTGATAAACTGTTTATGTTATAATGAGGTTAGAAACTATATAGTAAAATGTTGCATCTCCTCTATATTTTACCCACCTTTGAAAATATTTCATTTTTCAGTTTGGTTGTGATATACACTTATTGGAATATGGATATGCTAGCCAGGTATGACACTAATTTCATTCATTCTTGTGTAAGAGAAATGAGATGATGTATCCCAAGGGCTTTTCTAGAACTTCTTTGGTTTAAGAAGAAAAAAAATTTTTTTTTAATTACTGCACATACTGTTTTCAATTGGGAATTTTAGGCAGTTTATCCTTTCTAATGATCAAAAGAGCATTTCTTCTCATTTGTGAGTAGTTCACAAATTTCCTGTTAAAAACTGAAGCCATCTACTTTTTCTTAAGCCAAGTGATAATAAACCAACAATATTCACTACTTTCTTAAATTTTTAAATTGAAAGCCAACACAATTTTTTGCAAATATAAACCTAGATAATTTTGGTTACAAATTGTTAACATTTGTGGATCCTTTGTATATACTTTGGATATATCTTGAAAGCAAAATTATTGGTTAACTGATGGATTCATTTACTAAAGCACAGTTATATGTATTTTTGAATACATAGGATCTTGAGACTTTATAAAATCAATTTTTATGACTTTATGCAGTTATATAGGGATAATGCCCTTTTATAATACACAGTATACCACAAAGATCACAAATGTTGAGAAATAAAAGCACTTCTTTGCTTTGGCAATCACTTTCAGATCACTTTCTGTGTGTTTAAATCCTCTGGTATCAAAACATATTATAGAGTATTAGAGATCTGTGAGTCAAATAACGTCCCTCTACACTTCCCAGAAAGGTGAAGCTCAGAGTTATACATTTGTTTATAAGGTGTGAGTTACTCATTTCCCCATGTACCAATGTCACAAAGGAATTCAAAGGTATTAATTTCCATTTTGGATCTAGAGTTTACATCTTGCCCTCTTATCTCCAAGTGTTTTTATCTTTTGTATTTTTTTCATCAGAGAAATATCATATTTCAGTGTATTTATTGCTATTATTACTATATTTACTTCTGAAAACTGTAATGGTCTGCAGATTTGTAAAATGTTAAAACATAGTTCATTAAAGATAATAAAATAAATCTAAAAGTGTACTTGAAGCATTTTTAAGTTTTTGATAAAAAGCAAAAGCTTTCTCCCCAAATTGGCATTTAATCTAGTAAATTATTTTTACTTTTTATGTATTACATTCCCCATAGTAAAATGAATCCTGTGTTTATATAATGAATTGATATCTCTTTATGTTCTGTCTCCAGAGTTCAGCTGAGTATAGACAATTTATTTTCTATCCAATGAGATTTATTAAAATAATCTGATGTTTTGGGAATTGTAAATTTTTTTTTATATTCTAAGTGACAAAATGATATAAAGTCACCCATACGCCCTTTAAAAATATTCTTTGGACTTAATACTTAAGACAAAGTGATAGTTCAAAGGCTATTTACACTTAAAGTGTGAGATCTCCAAAACCCTCTGTTTAGCCAATTGAATATTTAAATTGAGGCAATTTGCATTTAGGGGCTTCAGAATAGTTTTTAGAAACATCCTGGTTGCTATGTTTTTAGACATTTTCTATAACTTTTTTTTTATTAATGTTACTAGGAAAACTGTGGTTCTAACGGGAATTGGGCTCTGAATTTACTTGCACATACCCCCACCATGCTGGGATTTAGCTCAGTTGGTAGAGCGCCGCTCTGCAGTCTCTGAGGTCCCGAGTTCAATTCTCAGCACCACAAAAATGGGAGAAGGATGTGGCAACCCACTCCCAAGGCAATCCCGAAACAATCTGCCATTGAAAACCCTATGAGGGTCGCTATGATTCGGACACAACTTGATGGAACCCAACAACAACAACAACCCCCACCATTGGCATTGGGTTAGAGACTTGCACATGGAGCCCTCTGGGTAGTAGCCAGGCATTAGCTATGCTTGTTCCAGGGCCTGGTCTCCATCTAGGAGAATCTTGAAATCTTGAATAATGTGACCCTGGGAGAAATCATGTTGTTGTTGTTAGGTGCTGTCGAGTCATTGACACATAGTGACCCTAGGTACAACAGGCGGAAAACTATCCTCAGTGCTTCTCTGCTATTCATATGGTTCTCAATGGCAGGTTGATTTTTGGGAGTGGGTTGCCAGGTCCTTCTCCTAAGCCTACAGTATCTGGTGTTCCCAGGAGGTCTCCCATTCCAAATACTAACCAGGCTCAATCCTGCTTAAGTTCCAAGATCTGACGCCACAGTGCAACAGCTGCAGGTGGAGAAATCACGGAGGTCTCAAACTCACATGGAACTGGATTGCAACAGAAAACATTTCCTAAACCACAATCAGAAACATAGCTGCCAAACAGATAATGTTCATGACCTGGCTATCACATTCTCATCTCTGAAGAGAACTATAGAAAATAGAAGAACTACAGGAAAATGAAAAACTATAGAAAAAGAAGTTGGATGGAGATATTTTAATGTTTATCGAAAGTGGTTCACTGCTGGTTGCCATGGCACGTGGCTATAATCCCAGTGGTTTGGGATACTGAGGCAGAAAGATCACAAGTTGGAGGCCAGAGGCAGCCAGCTTAACATGGTGAGAGCCTATCTCAAAAAAAGTGAAAAATGGGCTAAAGGTACAACTCAGTGGTAGAGCACTTGCAAAGCATGTGTGAAGCCCTGGGTTCAACTCCCAAGTACAGAAAAAAGGTGGGGGTTCACCTATTAATACTTAATTTTTCCAGATAATCAGGGGCCCATCCCTTGGACTGCCTGCAGCTGTACTACTGTGACGTCCAATCCTGTCAGATCTCTGAAGCTAAGCAGGGTCGGGCCTGGTTAGTACTTGGATGGGAGACTGCCTGGGAACACCACGTGCTGTAGGCTCGGGAAAAAGACCTGGCAACCCACTCCCAAAAATCAATCAGCCATTGAAAACCCTATGAGTAGCAGAGAAGCATTAGCAATAGTGTTTTCATGTGTTCTACGTAGGGTCTCTGTGAGTTGAACACCCACTGGAGGGCACCTAACGACATCAGCATCCCTTGGACTACATATTGAAAAAATGTTAAAACTATGCCACAATGTTGCTTTATTTAGACTCCACAAAAGTAATCTTTTGGCTACTTTTTGATAGGTAGATTTCTTTATCAGGACACATGAGATAGCTTACTTCCATCAGTAAACTCTTAAATCAACTGGAGAGCTAACTTTTGAGGAAACTGCTTTATTTTCTTAGATTTGGATTTGCATTCTCCATCAAAATAAAGATTCTTTCCTTGACTTATTTTTTTCCTTTATGTTTTGAGCCTCACTTTATTTTGGGACTGTAGGCTTTTGTCTATTAAATTTAGAATTTTAAGGTGACATTTTCAGAATTTAACTCTGGGAAAATAGCCTAGAAATAAGTTTTTAGTGTTATATACTCAAAAGTTGATAAACTCAGTAACAAATGATGGAAAAGCATCTTCCTCAAATATATGTGGCAAATTTCTTAGGGAAAAAAAGACAACTATCCTTTTTGAAATAGCTTAAAGCTCAGTTTTTAGTGCCTGTAGTGTTTGTTAAAATACTGCTATAACATTTTTGCCTGCAGCCATACCCCTGTGGCATCCCATCCCATCAGATCTTGGAAGCTAAGCATGGTCAGGCCTGTTAGTACTTGGATGGGAGACTGCCCAAGAACACCATGTGCTGTAGGCTTGGGAGAAAGACCTGGCAACCCACTCACAAAAAACAATCAGCCATTGAAAACCCTATGAACAGCAGATAAGCACTGGCAATAGTGTTTCAACTGTTGTACGCAGTGTCTCTATGAGTCGGATACCCACTGGATGGCACCTAACAACATAACACTTTTATCCACTTTGTTAGCTATCATAGATAAATACCTTCATATTTCTATTGGGAAGATTCACATGTTGAGGGGTATATTCTGACCAAATTTTTCTTAATTGGACTCTATTTCCTGGATTTCAAACCTATATATTAGCTATACTTGTGAATAATATTCCACAGTTTTGTAGGGATAGTACAATTTTCCTGTGAGATCTTTCCCCTTCAGGTTGACTAAGGGTTTCATAATCTATATTTTGACTGGATCTAATCCTTATAGACCTTATTAAAACACTAGACTAACTACAGACAGTCTCATTCAAAACAAACCAGATAATTACATTCCCAGGAGTCTCTGGGCTTATTATACTAGAATAACTTCATTAAAAACTTTTCCCAAATACTATGCTGAAAAGCATAATTGTTGCTATTAAGCAGTGTGGAATATATGTCCCAGAATAATTTTTATTGTATATTTTCATATTTCAGTTTAGAAAATATACCTTTGTTTTATATAGAAAGTACTTGTTTTAAAAAAAATAGCTTAAATGTATCTCTATTACTCAGCATTTGGTAACAAGTACTATCTTGAAACTGATTTTTGATTTAGATAATTTTTGAAAGATTCATATCCATTAAATACAGAAAAGTTTAAGTGTTAACATGTACTTTTACAGATATTTTTCTCATTGTTACTCATTTTTTCTTTTAGTTTTTATTTCTAATTTATAAAAACTACTTGTTTCTCATTCCATGGATTATTTACAAAAATACTATTAATTTGTAAACTATTCATTAAAGAGGATGACAATGACAGGTAGATGAAGTTTATAATTCAAAAATTTCTTTTTTCTAGGGAGTGCTTGCATTTATAGTGTAAAAGGAAGGGAACAGGGAGGGAAGAATTACTTCTCTGGCCAGGTATTACTTTTATTTCATGTATAGATAAAATGGCCACAAAAAAGGGGGATTCCCAAAGTGAATTTTATGCTAGTGATGTTTAACTGTTTAGCACATACTTGTTTTCTAAAACCCTGGTTTCTCAAAAAGTATTCCTTGCAAAAATATAAGTAGGGGAGAAGGAATGGAGGAGTGGATCAGTGGGTGGGAACCAAGGTTGGGGAAGGCAAGAAGGGGAGGGGTAGGGGGAGTGCAAAATCTTACAATATATGATCCAACAATATGAATACATAGAGAAAAATAGGGGAAAGGGGAAAAATCAATAAGAATATAACTCATGATTGCATACTATTTTTATTACATATTAGTTAAAATATCTACTTTTTTCTTCTCTTTATATGGTTCTGTAAAATATGTAAGTTAATGACAATAAAAGCAAAAGTGATTTAATAGTCACATAATGGAAGTAGCAAAAGACATTACTCTGTACTCACCAACCTTTATAAAAAAAAAAATGCCTTGCTACTGCTCCATCATTTTCTTTTTTCATGATGGTACCTAAGAACAAGCTATAAATAATTAGTTACAAAAAAACTGTACTTGTTATTCCCGATTTTGGGACCTATTTCTTCCTGCGTCTTTTAGAAGTCATGGTGAGATTTCATACTGTTAAAATTTGTTGTTGTTAGGTACTGTCAAGTCCTGTCCGACTCATAGCCACCGTCTTAGAGTTTTCAATGACTGATTGTTTCTGGATTGCTGTGGGAGTGGATTGCCATGTCCTTCCATTTTTGTGGTGATGGGATCTCTATTAAAATTAGCCTTAGTAAAAGAACTCCACTATGAATCAGAGAATATCTGAAATACCATGTGTCCAAGATGGAGTCCTCAATTCACTTCTAAAGAAAATAAGGCCTGCATGTGACTTATGTATGTAATAAGTATACATAAGTATACATAGAAGCTGGGATTTAGCTCAGCTGGTAGAGCACTGTACTGCAGTCTCTGAGGTCCCAAGTTTAATTCCCAGCTCCGCAAACATGGGAGAAGGACCTGCCAATCTACTCCCAAGGCAATCCTGAAACAGTCAGCCATTGAAAACCCTATAAGGGTCACTATGAGTCAGATACCAACTCGATGGCACCTAACAACAAGAACAACAAGTATATATAAGTATGTAATAGTGTAAACTAAATTGTTATAGATAGGACCTATACTTTACAATCCCCTTAATTCCCTCAAATACCTTTTTTATTGATTGTTATATAGTATGATGTTATATAGTATGATGTTACATAGTATGTTATATGTTCTTGTTATATGTTCAAGTCCGACTCATAGTGACCCTCATGGGGTTTTCAATGGCTGACTGTTTCGGGATTGCCTTGGGAGTGGGTTGCCACATCCTTTTCCCATTTTGTGGTACTGGGAATCAAACTCAGGACCTCAGACTGCAGAGCAGTGTTCTACCAACCGTGCTAAATCCCAGAATGTTATATAGTATGATGTTATATAGTATGATATTGATATAGTATGTTATATTGATTATTGGAATTACAGTTACAGGTTGAACAAATGATAACGGATTTTGCTCAATGTAAAATGTCTAAAGCTTCTCCCCTACCCCCAGGGAGGGTTTCATTATGTAACCCAGACTGGCATGGAAGTTGCTAATCCTCACAATCCTCCTGCTTCTGCCTCCCAAGTGCTGAGATTACAGGCATGTGCCATTAAACCTGGCTTCCAAAGTATTTTGAGAAGTAGGTAGAATCCAAGATGTAGGGGAGTTGTTTTGAAAGGGAGGAACCATTTCCAGGTGGTAGGCTGGCAGATTTGAATCCCTACTCTAGACATCTCCCTGTACATGCAGCTATTGCCCTGTTTGGCTTTTGTTTTGCTCCTAACATCATCAACCAAAGGACCCAAGAGGGTCATGCCCACTTGTGCCTCAGGTGTCAGGCCTACCAAACTTGGTCCCAGTAGTGGACCCTGATATGCTCCTAAGACTTAGTTTCAGAGCTTCCAGAGCCTCTCAACTGTGCAATGAGACCAGTCCTACCCCCCGTCCAGCTCACCCAAGAGAGATCTAGTAGGGAGCAACACATTTGTCTGACTCTCCAGTGGCAGGCGTGCAGACTTTGGTCTCAACTATGTAACCTGATAAAGTCTTGTGACTTGGTTCCAAACTCCTCTCAGGGGACAACACAGCCTGCCCAGGGACCTACCCAGTGACCCAGTTGGAGCTCTCAAAGGGACCTAGAAGTAATCATACCAGTCTATGCACTTGGTAACAGGCCTGTCATGTGAGGACCCTAAAGCAGACTCTCATTCTGGCAGAGCCTCATTCTCAGTAGAACCCCCAGTAATAGTCTGGCCAACTGAATACCAAGTAGCAGCCATGTGACCTGACTCCAGCTCCACATGACTATGATCCTGGAGGCAAGTCCATCAACCCAGGGACCTGATAGAAGAAGACCTTTGCCTGCCAAAAGCAGCCAGTAAATACTGAAAGAGGTAGTTTTACTTTCAAATTCAGATACTCATGCAAGGCTACACAGGGATTGAGGAATCAGATAATCATAAAACCACCAAAGGAAATTAATAGAGTTTCAATTACTAATCCCAAAGAAATGGTGATCTACAAATTGCTTGAAAAAGAATTCAAAATAATTACCTGAAAGATCAATGACAAGCAACAAACAAACAAACAAACCCAACAGACAATCAAACAACATTAGGAAAATAGTACATGACAAAATAAGAAGCTTAATAAAGGAATAAAAACCATAAAACAGAACCAAACAGAAATTTGGGGGCTAAAGAATGCAATGACAGAACTGAAAAATGAAATAAATACCTCCAATAACTGACGCAATCCAACAGAAGATGGAATTAGTGAAATCAAAGATAAGCCATTTGAAGTTAGCCAATTAGAGGGAAGAAAAGAAAAAAAGCATGGAAAAGAATGAGGAAAGCATAAAAGATTCATGAGATACCACTGACTGTACAAATGTATGTATTATGGGAGTTTGAGAAGAAGAAGAAGGAAAAAAGGCAGGAAACTTATTCAAAGAAATACTAGCTTAAAACTTTTCAATATTGGGAAGTATGTGGATATCTAGACTAATGGAATTGAACAGATCTTAAGCAAAATGAAACAAAAAGACCACTAAGACACATTATAATGAAATTGTCAAAATTCAAAGGTAAAGAAAGACTATGGTACCAATAGAAAAATGACTTAACATATAGCAAGGAACTGCTATACTGCTATGACTTCTCAACAACCTTGCATGTCAGGAGGGAGTGGAATAATATATTCAAAGTGCTGAAACAAAAAGAAAACTGTTAATAAACACTGATGTGCTCAGGAAAACTGTCTTTCAGAAATGGACAGACAGAGATATTCCTAGATAAAAAATTGGTGAGGATATTCATCACTATTAGACCTTCCTTCCACCACTTGACTGTCAGTTTCTCATACTGTGGGGGCTTGCATGTTGCTGTGGTGTTGATAGCTATGCCACTGGTATTTCAGAGACCACTAGATTCACTCATGTTGGACAGGTTTCAGCTGAGCTTCCACACTAACACAGACTAGGGACAAAAACATGGCTAACCCACTCCTGAAACAACTAGCCATTGAAAACCCTATGAATAGCAGAGAGACATTGTCAGATATGTTATTGTTACATGCTGTTGAGTCAGTATCTGACTCATAGTGACCCTATGTACAACAGGCAAAACATCATTGTCAGTGCTTCTCTGCTATTCATAGGGTTTTCAATGGCAGATTGATTTTTGGAGGTGGGTTGCCAGGTCCTTCTCTCCAGCCTACAGTATCTGGTGTTCCCAGGAGGTCTCCCAGCCAAGTACTAACCAGGGCTGACCCTGCTTAGCTTCCAAAATCTGATGGGATCAGATGCCACAGTGGCATGGCTGCAGGCATCAGATATAGTGATGGAGAAATGAGTCCCCAAGGTTGGAGGGTTTCAAAACACAACTGAGGAAAAGTTGCCTCCTTACAGTAGAGTCAATGTTAATGGGAGGAATGTAGTAAAGCCCCTGGGACCTCCATTTGCTGATGTGGCATGTATCAAAATAAGAAGAAAAAACTATAAAGATCCATTAATTGGAATGTGGAATGTATGTAGGATGAATCTAGGAAAATTAGAAATCATCAAAAGTATAATGGATGGCAAAAACATTGACATTCTAGGCATCAGTGAGCTAAAATGGACTGGAATTACATCTATCCTCCTAGCTCACTGGGTAGAGCATGAGAATCTTAAAATGGACTGGCTTTGGGTATTTTGAATCAGATAATCATATGGTCTACTATGCCAAGAATGACAAGATATCTCAAGATCTGTCCTGAAGTATGATGCTGCCAGTGATAGAATAATACTGATACACCTAGAAGGAAGGCCAGTTAATACAACTCTTGTTCAAATTTAGCCCCAGTAAGGCCACAAATGAAGAAGTGGAAGTTTTTTTTTCCAGCTTCTGCAGTCTGAAATTGATAGAACATGCAATCAGGATGTACTAATAATTACTGGTGACTGGAATGAAAAAGTTGGGAACAAAAAAGAAGGCTCAGTAGTTGGAAAACATAGCCTTGGTGAAAGAAACAATGCTGAGGATTGCATAGAATTTTGTCAGACCAACAACTTCTTCATTACAAATATAAGTTTTTCACCAACATGAATGGTGAATATACACATGAATTTCACCAGATGGAACATACAGGAACAAAACTGACTACATTTGTGGAAAGAGATAATAGACAAGCTCAATATTGGAAATCAGAACAGGTGCTGATTATGGATCAGACCATCAACTATTCATATGAAGGTTCAAACTGAAACTGAAGAAAATTAGAACAAGTATACAAGAGCCAAGGTATGACCTTGAATGTATCCTACCTGAGTTCAGAGACTATCTCAAGAACAGATTTGATGAGTTAGACACACTGAAGACCAGATGAGTTTTGGCATGACATCAAAAACATCATTCATGAGAATAGCAAAAGATTATTAAAAGGACAAAAAAAAGACCAAATTACATGTCAAAAGAGACTCTGAAACTTCCCCTTGAATGATGAGCAGCTAATGTAAAAGGAAGACATGACAAAGTTAAAGAACTAAACAGAAGATTTCAAAAGGCAACTTGAGAAGACAAAAGTCAAATATTATAATGACATGTGCAAAGAGCTGGAGCTAGAAAACCAAAAGGGAAGAACACACTCTGGTTTTCTCCAGCTTAATGAATTGAAGAAAAAATTCAAGCCTTGAGGGGCAATTGTGAAGGATTCTACAGGGAAAAATGCAAGAAACACCAAAAGAAGGTACAAGGAATACACAGAGTTATACCCTCTAGTAGGTACACAAAAGATAAAAACAAAAGAATCAAGTCATACTACTGTAAGAATTTAGTACATAACAAGGGAAGATGGAAAGATTGGAAAAAAAGCAAATGTATGGCCTTGGAATCCAGTGTTTGGCTATTAAAACCTATCACT
Source organism: Pedetes capensis (assembly GCA_007922755.1). Taxonomy (NCBI): domain Eukaryota; kingdom Metazoa; phylum Chordata; class Mammalia; order Rodentia; family Pedetidae; genus Pedetes; species Pedetes capensis. The sequence continues at coordinate 72,288 of VMDO01007397.1, forward strand.
AGACAGATCTACGTGGCCCCTATTCCCATGCCTGCCTGCTTATGAAGACTCTAAAACAGCTCCATTGCCAGGGGAAAACACACACCCTAGTCTATCAGATTTCTATTCCACTAGCATCACCTATGGCTGATTGCAGTGGCCTTAAGCCTCAGAAATAGGCAGACTATACAAGTGTGGACTTTGTTCAGTATTTTGCGGGGCTTGGCAGTCTGTGGGCTCAGCTGATATCCACAGGTGAGACATAGCTGGGGATGACTCTTTCTGAGCCAGGCAGAATTCTTCAGTGCCTGACTAAAGGCTGGTAACTATGAACAATATATTTGGGTCTACCATATCCCTTCCTGCAGCTGTACTACTATGGCGTCCAATCCCATCATATCTTGGAAGCTAAGCAGGGTCAGACCAGGGTAGTACTTGGAAGGTAGACCGACTGGGAACACCAAGTGCTGTAGGCTTGCGAGACAGACTCGGCAACCCACTCCCAAAAATCAATCTGCCATTAAAAACCCTATGAACAACAGAGAAGCACTGACAATAGTGTTTCGCCTGTTGTACATAGGGTTGCTATGAGTAGGACACTGATGTGATGGCACCTGACAACAACTACACAACCATAGTCCCAGGGATAGGCTTATGAGGAAAGACTACTCTTCCTAGGCATTCTTCTGGATCTTTCTGAACAACACACCAAGAGTGTATTTGGGACAAACCTGGACTTAGATTGCCCTCTAATACTGAAACAGTGGCAATACAAAACCAGCAGATTCTACAAGAAATGCTAAAGAATGTTCTTCTTGGTGTTAGGTGCTGTGGAGTCATGTCCAACTCATAGCAATCCTTATAGGGTTTTCAATGGGTGATTGTTTTCAGGATTGCCCTAGGAGTGGGTTGCCACATTCTTCTCTCATTTTGCAGTGCTGGGAATTAAAACCTCAGAGACTGCAGAGCCACACTCTACCAACTGAGCTAAATCCCAGCCCCTGCTAAAGAATATTCTTCACAAAATAAAATAGACTTAGAAAGGCCAATATCATATTTTTTTCTAGTATGTAGAATGTACATTTTAAAAAAGGACATGACAGTAGATGAATATTTAGGAAAAGGAAAGGTATTCAGAGGAAGAGGCAGGAAGGAAAAGAGAGGATAATGAAGGAGTGTTATGATCTAAGTACATTATATTCATTCATAAAAATGTCAAAATGAAAACCTATATTTTGTACAATTAATAGACAGCAATAAAATAAATTTTAAGAAGTTCTTTGAACTAAAAGGCAGTGACCTTGATAAGTAGGAAGAAAACACATGAAGTTATAAAATGCTCTAGTAATGTTACTTTACAAAGTTCAGAATGCTTTATTAATGTAATAATGGTATATAAATCATATATTTAATATGGAGATTAAAAATAATACAATTAAAAACAATTACATTAGTATGTTAAGAGATAGGCAATATAGAAAGATGTAAAGTGGGACATCAAAAATTCAAAATATGGATAGGAATGGAATGGAAGTGTAGATTTTTTTATTAGTATATATTCTCTTATCCTTTTATTTGTTTCTGTTATTATCTTTATCATGTGAAGTTACTATTATTTCTTTTTTCCCCTTTATTGGTAAATGTTGGTGGGGTACAGAGTAATACAATATTTTCTTTTTCTATTATGTAACTATTATATCACTTTCAGTTACATTTTCATCAACTTACAAAGTTTATGAAAACTTTTCACTAATATGTAGTACAACTTGTATGCATATTTGGGTTATAGTCCCCTATATTTCCCATGTATTCATGAAGTTGTTGCTATCATTTCAATGTAGTTTTTTATAATCAAAAAGATGGTTTTTTTGTAAGGCTTGTGGTAACCACAAAGAAAATTTATAATAAACAGACCATAATAATAAATGAATAATTAAAATACACTACTAGAGTAAATCACTTAACCACAAAGGAAAACTGTTAAGAAGGAGAAAGGAACTGGATATGGTGGCATAATCCTGTAATCTCAGCCCTCAGGAGGATTGTGAGTTTGAGGCCAGCCTTGGATATATAGTGAGTTCAAGGTCAGTCTGAGCTACATAGGGAGACTCTGTCCCCAAAAACCAAAATGAACAAACAAACCAATTAACTAACAAAACAAAGCAAAAACCCCACAAATGGAGAAAGAAAGGAACTACAATAAAATAAAAATCAAGTTATAAAATAGCTATAATAAGACCTTACCTGTCAATAATTAACCTTGAAAGAAGATGGTTTATGGATTATAATCTCCAATTAAAGTAGATAAAATGACTGTGTGCATTACAAAAATAAGACTCAACTATTTGTTGCTTATAAGAAACTGTCTTCACCTCTAAGGACACACATAGACTGAAAGTGAAGGCATAGATAAGATATTTTATGCAAATGGACTCCAAAAGAAAGCAGGAGTATCCAGACTAGTATCACATAAAATATACTGCAAATCAAAAGCAGTAAAAATAGATAAGCAAAGGCATTATATAACAATAAAGGGCTCCATTCAGCAAAAGGGAATAACAATTCTAAGCACATATGCACTCATTATCAGAGCACCCAGACATATAAAGCAAATATTAATAGACCTAAAAGGAAAGATGGACTCCAACACAAGAGTAGTTGGGGATTTTAATACCCTGCTTTTAGCAATGGACAGATTATCCAGGTAGAAAGTCAACAAAGAAATAGCAAAGTTAAATTGCATTCTCAAACAAATTGACCTAACAGTTATCTACAGAACATTCTATCCAACAGCTGCAGAATAAACATTTTTCTGCTGGACACATGGATCATTCTCCAGCCTAGATCACAAAATAGGCCACAGAATATGTCTCAACAAGTTAAAAACTGAAAATCATATCGAGTATCTTCTCTGACCATGATGCAATAAGACTATAATAATCAATAACAAGAAAAACTTTAGACACTGTACAAATATATGGAAACTAAATAGCTTATTTTACTTTGAGACAGGTTCTCACTATGTAGCCCAGGCCAGCCTTGAACTCATAATCCTCCTGCCTCAGCTTCCCAGGTCCTGGGATTACAGAAGTGGGCCACCACACCAAGCACAACTTACTTTTGAATGACCAATAGATAAAGGAAGAAATAAAGATGGAAACTTTTAATATTTCCTAAAAAAAAGAAAGTAGACACGCAACATATGAAACATATGGGGTATTCTGCAGACAGTATGAAGAGGGAAGTTTATAGTAATCAATGACCACATCAAAGAAGTAGAAAGATCTCAACCTGCTGCTGCATCTAAAGGAACTAGGAAGACAAGAACAAACCAAACTCACAACTAGAAGGAAAGAAATAATAAAGATCAGAGCAGAGTTAAATGGAGAAACAAAAAGTAACATAAAGACCAATGAACCATAGAGCTGGTTCTTCAAAAAGGTAAAATTGGTAGACTCATAGCTAAACTAAGAAAAAAAAAGTCTTAAATAGAATCAGAAATGAAAAGGGAGTCATGACCATTGAAAGCATAGAAATACAAATGCTCATTAGAGATTATTATGAACAACTATATGCTAGTAACTTTGACAACTCACAAGAAATGGACAAATTTCCTAGCCACATATAACCTACTGACTGAATCATGAAGAAATAGAAAACCTAACCTGAACAAATAATGAGATTGAGCCAGTAATAAAAATCTTCCCTACAAGGTCTAGCAGAAGATGGTGTCACCAGTGAATTCTACCAAATATTTAAGGAAGAACTCATACCAATTTTCCTTAAGTTACTCCAAAAAATAGAAGTGGAACACAATTGTTCTGAACTCATTCTGCGAGCAGTTAAAAACTGGAAATCATATCGAGTATCTTCTCTGACCACGATGCAATAAGACTATAATAATCAATAACAAGAAAAACTTCAGACACTGTACAAATATATGGAAACTAAATAGCTTATTTTATTTTGAGACAGGTTCTCACTATGTAGCCCAGGCCAGCCTTGAACTCATAATCCTCCTCCTCTACAAACAGCTGTCCTGTCTATACTGGAATTGATGGACCAATTGACTTTGTCCTTGGGACAGTATCATTATGTGATAGACTTGGCTACATCATCTGTTGGTGGTCAGGGATTTGGCTACCTGGACACAGCTAGCCACTGTGTCCCTGTTTCATTGTTTCATTGACAATATTATGTTAACCTCTGATTCTCTTACAGATTTAGAAAGGCAGCAGAAGCCAAATGAGCCATTCTAACCACCCTTGGCCCCACCCCATTAATGTAATTGCAGGGACTAGGAAACAGATGATGCTCCCTTTCCGTAGAGAGGGTGTTTATAAGGCAATTACCTTACCTCACCTCCCATGGTGGTGCAGAAGGGTGCACTTTATTGATTCTTTATTGGTATCATTCAGGAACTTATTACAACTTCAGACTCTGGCTCAGTTGCAGAGCACTATGTAACCCAAGCACACACTGTTCCTAAAATGGCCTGTATCCCATAACTGATAGTAGCAGGAGTAGGATCAGGGCTTAACAGTTCTACTCTTCTCTCTCTGCCAAATCTGGTTTGATTTCTCTAGGGAAGGAACTAAATGAAGAGATATGAACAAATCTCAAAATTTTGAGTAGGATCAGACCTGTTCTTTGCACAGGTGTTAATGCTTAACACAGCATCTGCTCACTAACTCTATTTAAGCTGCTGGTTTTGGAGGAAATGACCTACACCAGCTGGTAATGGGAGAGGCCAGAGAAAGCAGTCAGTATCTTGGGGTTTTGGAGCTGGGTCACTCTCAGTATAGTGGCCATGAGGATCCTGTCTCTGGTAAGTGGAACATAGATATCTTTGGGCATAAGCTGAATGTCTAGTTTGGTGAGTCATGAAAGATAAGCTATTGGGAGAGGGTGTTATGCTCTTGGTGAAGTATCAGACCTTGAGAAAGACTGGGAGAATTGTAACTATAATGACAGTGGGAAAAGTTGGCTACTGTTAAGACCATTGCTACACTACAAAGAGATAATGAAAAACTGTAGGCAATTGAAAACCAAATGTGAAAGTCAACAAACTTTCCTGATAGCTACAGAAACACTCCTGTCCATCAGGAAGGCAGAGGAAGCTGAAGACCAGGATTAAATAGTATGGGAGAGCTCCAGGTAAGGTTAAATGCTCAACAGTGCAGGCACGTTATGCCAACATCAGAGTCTGTTTGGGAAAAAAATAGGACCCAGACACTTGGAAAGAGAACATCTGGGTGATTTCCCTGAAAAATTTCCGACCCAGTCTCTTCTGAACTCTTTGAAAGTACAGAAACAGACCATCCTCCTTGCTTGAAGGCAATGTAGAGTCTTCTTCCCTACAAAAAAATTATGTGCTCCCCTGCAGGATTTGCCTTTCCTTTTGTTACGGCCTGTAGGTGTATGATTAGGGTTAACTCATAGCATAACCCAGTCAGGGATGTGCTGGTTCCAATTGAAGCTTAAAGAAGTTGCAAAGCCTTGCCATTGTGTATTGTTAGGTCCTAGAAGAAGTTGGGCCAGGTCATGCTGACCCAGATGATAATGTAAACAGCCCGAGATAATTGGACACACTGATGAGACATGCACCCCCACCAAATGCATGCGCTTTTGACATCATGCTGAATCTTGGTTGTGTAACCACCCACATGAGCACAACGCTGTTATCTTATGTAACCCTCCAACTGTATGTGTATATTGAGCCTTAGGGGGAAGTGGCAGCTTCATCTCACATATCAGGCATCTCCAACAGGTGAGGGGTTACTTTAGTAAAGATGATAGGGACTAACATCTGTTGTAATTTCTGGGAAAGCAGGCTGGTACTCATCTTTGCTCACTGTTCTACGTTTGTTCCCTACTTTGCTAAAGTGGGTATTGGGCCTCCCCCATACTGGGGAAACGGATCATATTCATATTCCATGATCATAGTCATCCCGTTATAGGTAATTGTATTGATCTGTACCTTACTCTGTAGGGGGATGGCTGTACTTGCCTGCAGCACTGCATACGTAGCAGTGAGCTGCTTTTTCACTAGGGAGTATTGACTTTTTCTTTCCTTTCAAAGCTGGGACCAAAACCTAATCCACACTTATCATTTTCCCATGGGTTGTCATAGGCCCCAACGGCCCTTTGGGGGTCACTGTTACATCTGATTATAATGGCTTGTCAGCATTAACCATCTGAATGGCTCATTTGGCTTCTGCTGCCTTTTCTAAATCTGTAAGAGAATCAGAGGTTAACATAATATTGTCAATACAATGAAACAGGGACACAGTGGCTAGCTGTGTCCAGGTAGCCAAATCCCTGACCACCAACAGATGATGTAGCCAAGTCTATCACATAATGATACTGTCCCAAGGACAAAGTCAATTGGTCCATCAATTCCAGTATATGCAGGACAGCTATTTGTAGAGGAGGAGTCATTTTCCTCATGGTCACCCTGCTTCTTGGCGGCCGCCACCTCCTCCAGTTGTTCCATAGCCTGTCCACCTCAGCCTCCATGGCTCACATACGGGACCCCAAGGCCAGTTTTTCCCTGGTCTCCTCCTGCAGCAGTTCCAGGGTGTTGTGTAACTGGGCCTCCACATTGTTCAGTTCCTTGCCCAGCCTGATGGCCTTGGATTCAGCCTAGCTCAGTGCCCAGGATATGTTTTTAAGTTTAGCCTGAGCCTACTGTAGCTTCTCAGCAGCCTCCACTCACCCTCCTCCCACAGAGTCTGCAGGCTGCTCAGCTCTGCCCACAGCTCAGGCACCTTGGCCTCCAAGGCCAAACAGGTCTTCTGTGCCCCTCTGAGCTGCTAGGCTTGCTCCAGCTGCTTCCCTCCCTAGTCCTCCTCACCCAGGTATCCTTGGAGCTCCTGGATCTGCCATTTTAGCTGTTGCTGCTGCCTGTTCTCAGCCTTGACTGAGAAGCTGCCCTCAGCAAATAGCTCTGTGCTGAGGCAGCTGGATAAACAACTGCTATATGTGGAGGGGAAGTCTATATGCTCCCAATCCTTTGGAGCGGACTATCACAGCAAGACCACTGCCACTGGACACCACACACTTGGGTAGGGCCACATCCCTTCTCCCGGGTGCTCTGGGACAGAGGGGAACCCTCACCAGACCCTGCTTACTGCACCAAGTGTTGTCTCCTGCTCACAGCACTGTGCCAGATGATTCTGTTGACTACACAAATTGTTAGTCCTAGCTGGACTTCTTGGCCAGGGAAGAATGCTTGGGGCCCACAGAGAGACTGAAACATGCTTGAGGAGCTGAAGGAAGGCGTGACATGTTTTATTCTGATATGTTCCTCTCCATGCCTTCCGTGGTGCCACTGCCCACAGTTATTGCCTTCTGCATGCCCAGTTGCCTCTCCATGACCCCAGTTCTCTCTGTGGCCTATCCTTTCCACTCATTCCATCCTCTCCTGGGTACACCTCTCCATGCCGCCAGTGCTTAGGGAGGATCTTTTAAGAATTTTACACAGTAGAGGCCAATTGTTAGCTCTTGGTCCAATCCTGTCAGAGTGATACAGGATTTACTTCTGAAAAGTTACATAAGGTAACAGTCTATGCACATGAGGTCAGCTACACAATCATAATTGAACATGATCAATAAGGCACATTCATGAGCGTCATCTGTGTCCTGTTATCTCAGCCAGTTTATATTTACATTATCCTTCAGGTCAGCATACCTGGCTCAACAAAGGCATAGAGCCAATATTCCAGACCCTCAGAGGGGCATAGTAGGGTGAGTTTCATGGTTGTTCCTGACCATGTCATGGAAACCTGAGGAGATATTGACAGAGCAAGTGCAGGTGCTGCAACTGCAACAGCTTCAGGAAGACCTGGTCCCTCCGATTCAATCTCCAGGGGAAGAATGGCACAAGTAATTGGGAGGACAAGGGTGCTATGCCAGGCCCATCCTCTCATGCACTCACACCACTTGTGCTGCAGGCCTGTTCTGTTATCAAGCAGCAGATAGAGCATGAGCAGCTGATGGCCCGGGGGAGGGGAGCTACCTTAGGTAAGACAGCAAACCACAATGACAATGTACACCTCAGAGGATGTGAGAGAGCTGGCTACACAGGTCCACCAGAGTGTGTTTAGTGAGGAGGGACCACTGTGCTGGTATGGTTGTTGTGACTATGGGACGCTGGGGTGGATAGCGTGGAGCTAGCCCCAGATGAGATGGTTCATCTAGTGTCTATTACCCTACACCATCCCTTCAGCATCCAGAACAGCCAGCAATACCAAGGTAACTTTTCCTTGCTTAGTTGGTCAATAAATCTTGCCTGGCTGATTTGGTAAAATGCCAGTGACTTGACTAAGACTGTGAGTAAATGGACCACATATGTGGATCTGGTCCAGATATTCCATGAAATGCTTATAGCAAATGATGTTCCAAGTTCAGTACTGGGGCCCTGATGATGAATTGTTTGCAGATTGCATGAAAGACATGGTATTAGCTACAGCCTCTGCTGGAACCTTTGCATCCCTGGCTGCTATTCACACCCTTTATGTAGACTGGAACATGTATGAGGTCACAATGGCTCTGGATGCCTTGGGGGATGTAGAGGTGAAGAAGCAGGAGAAAGGAGCCTTGTGTGACTTGTCTTGCTGCTGGGAAGGGTGCCAAATAGGGGAAAGGGCCCCGAAAGGTGGAGAAAAAAGGGCCTAGGAAGGTGATCCACTTACAGATGTGGATAGACCTTATATTCCCAGGGATAGACAGAAAAAAGATAGATCACTAGCCTGCAGGCTCACCTAAATTGTAACTCCATTTGCAGCTAACATTGTAGATATAGTATTTTTGCTAGTGGGGATCAACATATCTTCAGGTACATGATGTAAAGTCGTTACCATTGGAGTGCTTCATTTCTATTCTAGTGAAAAAGTATTGGAAAGTGTTCTCATTCATATGCAAGCAGTAATAATACATATTTGCAGTATTACCATAGGATTATATTAGCCCCACTGTCCCAGGACCATTTAGGCATCCTGAAGGACATTATCATAGATTCACTGTAGCAATATTCTTATATTAGTTAAGGCAGAAAAGGAGGAAGTTGATATCCTGCTCCTTGGTAAGAGAATACCTCTAGAGAATAGTTGGAAACCCTGTGAAGATTCAGGGGCCCTCACATTTTAAAAAATTTAGGGTTCCTATGGAGAGGGGCATGAGAGGATATCTATTAAAAAAAAAAAAAGACAAATGATCACATCTTGTACTTATCACCAGAAAGAAAGAAGCTCAATACCTGATAGGTATTTTTGAGTTGTGCAGATAGCATATTCCACTATTACACATCTGGGAACACTACTATGGCTCATACACTAGGTAACATCCATGGCTTCCAGATTTGGTGGGACCCGTAGGAAAGAGTTCTGGTGCGGGTGTCTACTGGAGTATAAGCATCTTTGCTGCATTGCCCATACAACATAGTAGGCCCTATGGTATTGAGGTATTGATGGTGGGTAAAGGTGACCTGTGGAATTTCTGGCAAGCCCAAGAAGGGAATATCAGTATCTTTTTTTCTTTCTTTATTTTCTTCTTCTTTTTTTTCCCAGTATTTGGAAGTTGGACCCAGGGCCTTGTACACACTTTACAAGTGCACTACCACTTGGTTGCACCCCCAGCTCATTTTCAATTTTTTATTTTGAGGCAGGGTCTTGCTAAGTTATGTAGGTTGCCTCTGGCTTCAAACCTGTGATTCTCTTGTCTCTACCTCCTGAGTTGTCAGGATTATAGGCGTGAGCCACAGTTCCCAGCTGAAAATCAATATCTTTAAGTAAAAAAATTTAATCACTGTAAAATAAGATATGAAAGCTCTAACAATTATTTATAACTTATGAGTGTATTCATTTAGATACTTAATGCTTTGTCTTATCAGTAATAGGGTAATTTCCTTTAAGCATAGTAAGTTATTCATAGACAACTAGGCAAAATGACAACAGAGAATTTTATACACATTTGTCAAGAATGTATATCTTTTTATATTCTACAAATAAAATATTTTTATATTCATTATTCAGATACTTCTGATGGTAATCAAAAATACATTTTCACAATTGAACACCTTCCATTATTAAAGATAGTGTGGTGCTTTCTGTTTGTGAAGAGTGATACAGAAGTCGTCTTGGTGGATGACTACATTTTTGTCTAATTTTCCTCATATACTTATTATACCTTTTAGATAAACTAGGCTTAGTCATACCCCAATTGACAGTAAGATTTAAATCCTCTGGAAGTAGAGTATTTGATCTTCTGCTGTCTTCTCTTATTTTAGTACCAAGACTCTTTCTTGGATTATGGACAGTGTGTTTACAGCCTTTGGTCATCTTTTGACTTTGACTAATGTGGTATTCTTCGCTGAAACATGGGTTTTCCATTCCAGTAGGACATCTAATATTCTTATGAACAATCGAAGGAAGAAATGCTTGAGATGATATTTCCCCAAGTGATCCAGTGGGTAAATCTTGAAGATACCTGGGGAAATGTTGGTTAACTTTATATTCATAGTTTAATTTTCTTGAATTTGAATCATCGAATTTGACAGAGCATAGATCATCTATTGTTATATTCTGATAGGTATCTGATAGATCTTGAGGTATATTCAATATTTTGGAATTACATTGAGGTATGCTAGGTAACATTCCAAGTCTATTGTGTTTTAACACTAATCCGGTACCAGGAATAAAAAGTTTTGGTTCTTCCTGCTTTGATGGATGAGTGATGTCTGTGTTTGAAGTAGGTTGATGTATTTGTCCATTCATTGCAGTACTTTTCCAGATTAAAGGGTTATATATAACTTGTCCATCAATAGGGCATGAATTGCACTTGTGGAATAACCAATTGTCAATACATTTCCTATGAAACTTAAAACAAAGAGGTCATAGTTTAATCAAAGGTATAATTATTATATTTATAGCTGACATTATTTATTTAAAAATTTCCCAGCTTCATAATTAAAACTATTTAGAAAAAATGAGGGGTATTTTTAATGCATCAAGTTTTATGAAAATATCATAAATCTGATTTGTGGACTGATCTCCATATTCAATATGAAAATTCAAAGCCTTATATGGATATCAACTTGTGATTTTGTTAAAAACTCATTATTCAAGCTACTAATATCATGATAATTATTTATAATGGATAAAAATGATTAAAAATGAAAATTCACAACCAACTAGACCTGAAAATTCCTGATGACAGTAAGATATAAAATAATGGGTCACATTTTTTGACAATAAAAGGAACTATCAGCCACTTTAAGGGTGATTATAGAGCTATAAATGTTTATTGAAACAAGTTTATTTCAGGAAAAACTTGGCTAAAGCTAAAAATGTTAATTGAAATAATTTTATTTCAGGAAAACTTATTTACCACATATAGTGTCATCAAACCATGTGAGATTGATTCTAGTGCATTCATATTAAATAATTAACTATGTTAATTTGGGCATTTCTATTTTATTTAAAGAACTGTAAGGATATGTAGCAAAATGTTAGTACTCTATAAGATTTTTCTTGTTACAGATAAATAAAGTAGACTAAAAGAAAAAAACCTAACTTGAAGCGCCATGTAAGCTGGGTGCCATGGCTCATGACTGTAATAGCTACTCAGGAAGCTAATGTAGGAGGTTTGCAAGTTTGAGGCCAGAGGCAGCCTATGCAACTTAATGAGACAATGCCTCAAAATGAAAAATTAAAAAAGGGGCTGAGAATGTACCTTGATGGTAAAGCACTGGCCTAGTATTTGTCATGCCCTGGGTTCAACTCTCCTGTACTGGAAAAAAATGTGTCACTTATCTTTCATAGATAGTTATACAGAAATGAGTTATATTTAATAAGAAAACATCATCATCAGGAGAATTGCCTTTTCAATAGTCTGTAGAAGCTTGTTTACATATACTGTGCAATGTGAACATCTCTGCATATACCACAACCAAACAATGAAAGGAGAAACTTAAATTGTCAGTTCATTCATGAAAACTGACCCTATATGTCAAACTAAAATGATCCTTTACCTTATGAGTACACTGTAGGATCCTTGTATATTGACCAAGACAAAATGACTTCAAACACAGTCGACACTGGTACCCTGGAGCAAGCAGCTTACTACTCTTTGTAATGAGGAGGAGAGGCAGTGATTTTACAACATGTTTCGGTGTATAAACCTGACTGAATGAAAATAAGCACAGAGGCAGGAATGTTTATATATAATGATAAATTTGGAATTAATCCATAGTAAAGAACTTTCATATAAATAATGCAAGTGAACCCAAGTGTTTCTTGAACCAAAGATAATTTCATAAATTATAAAGTTAAAATGTGTTGTATAGATTCTGAACAGAGGGAACCAACTTCACAAAGAACAACATTTAACATAGCAAATAACAATACTAATGTGAATTTTTATTTGTATTTTAATATCAATAAAACCAAGACAAAATTTTGATGAAGACCATATACTGAAACTATTTCAGTTTGAGCCAATACTTAGACATGTATTTAGAAAAATATAATCCCATTCACTTTGTCGAGTGGTATGAAAAGAGGTCCTCAGGAAGCCACATTAAATATTCCAGGCTACTTTGGTAAACTAGAAGATCATAATCTGTGAGGAAATTCACTTTCCCTTGGGATATATGCTTATACATATTGTTAGACTGGTATAACATAACCCCAAAAGTACTGACAGATATAATGAGGATTGTATACTGTGAATTAACTGGTTTTGAAGCCATTAACAACTGGTAAAAAAGAAAAAAAATATTTTAAAACAAAAGCTTGCATTTCTACTATTCAAAAGTCATTCAGTGTCATGGTGGTGCATGTCTGGAATCCCAGCACTCAGGGGAGGCTGAGGCAAGAGGATCACTTTGAGTTTGAGGACAGCCTAGGCTACATAGCAAGACCCTATCTCAAAAAACAAACAAAAGTTATTCAGAACAAAGTTCACATATATTCTATAGTTAAATTCATATTTCTTATTACTCTATAGGTATGTCCTCACAATGGTATGAAGGTCATGTAATTTCAATTAATTATGCATTTTTATTACTACTTTAAGATAGTTACCCACTTTTTATTTTGAAGTTCCTTCCTTTTGCATATTCCATTTTTCTCTGCCTACAATCTCTTCCTTCTAATATCCCCCTTCCCAACTCCTTACCACTCAATATCTCCTAATCCAACTGGTACTTGTACAACTTACTTTAATAGAATGAAATGTGACACTTGATTAGAGGATATAGAGTTGTAGAGACTTTGAATAGGTTTAGTTTATGCCCCACAGAGCTCTAGTCTCCAAAGTGTGTGGAGCATCCATAGAGCACGGGCTAAATTTCCACTGAGGTTCAAACAGAAACTTAAATATATATGTGTGTATGTACATGTGTGTGTGTTGCTATATTATATGTATGTCTATACATTTAGTGAGAACAAGCACAGTTGTTGTTTGGTTAATTCATTTAAACTATTTTTAAACAACATTTCAATTTTATTCCATCCTTTTGTATACATTTTATAGTGTACATAATCTGTTGATAATACACATAATGTTTAATTTTCTTGAAAGAGTATGACAAAAGTTCTACAAGCCTGTCCTCTGTAAACAGCCCAATCCATGATCTGAAATATGACCAGTCTCCTTAGCATTTGTACTCCATGCAGGTGAGGCAGAGGGGTAAAGAGAACAAAGGCTTCCTTCTTCAAGAAGGCAATTATTACAAAGACAAATATCAACTCTCCTGTATCTTTTGTCTATATAAGTTATATCAATTTTAATTTTACATTTATATAGATGACTAATTGATTTCTGAGGAAACTACTGTACCCTAAATACCTGGTAAATCTCTGATCGAGTGAATAATGGTAATAGATATTATTTGAGTAGTTACTGTGTGCATTAACTCATTTCATACTCAAAAAATTCATTTGAGGTTGGTTTTATTGTTGTTGTTAGGAGCTGTTGAGTGGGGCCAACTCATAGTGACCCTTGTGCAGTTTTCAATGGGTGATTAGTTTGGGATTGCTTTGGGAGTGGACTGCCACATCCACCTGTTTTTGCAGTGCTGGGGATCTATCCCAGGGCCTCAGAGTGTACCAACTGAGCTAGACCTCAACTTGTTTCATACTCAAAAAATTCATTTGAGGTTGGTTTTATAGTTATCCCTATCTTAAAGATGAGGAAAATGTGGCAGAGAGAATTGAAGCCCAAAAGCCACATGGACAGCATGTAGTTGAACAAGGATTGGATACAAGTAATCTGACTCCAGAGCCTTGTTCTTCACGTGCGTACTATAATGTCACCTGGTATACAGTGATTTCTCAATAAACATTAAATCATGGGATAACTATAACTTATTCAAACTGAAGAATTATTCAAAGACCCCAAATTGTATAAGACGTATAAACTTTATTGATAACCTCACCCTTGCTTTTCTTGAAAATGTGGCATCTTTTCTTCTATCTCATTTTTAGTATCTAAACACTTTACACCTCCATCTGATCTATTTTCTAGTGATCTCCATCTTTGATTTCTCTTCTGTAATAGGTAAAAAGTAGATGTTACTTTGCAAATCATGGAAAATTTTATTTTGTGGGAAAAATTAGTAGGCTTCATATTAATAACAATGTGGGCAAATACACATTATTCTTAAATATACATTTTTTACCATATTAAAAATTACAAGTTATTAGTGAGTCTCATGTACTATGGCACACTACTATAATGATGTTACTTTTTGTTTTTTGTCTTTCAATATTGAGGGTTGAGCCCAGGGAATGAGAGGCAAGCATTCTATTACCGAGCTACATCTCCAACCCTTTTTTTTCTCATGTTGAAACAGAGTCTTCTAAGTTGCCCTGGCTAGCCTCAACTGGGATCGTCCTGCCTTAGCCTCTGGAATAGTTGTGATTACAGGTGTGTACTACCATGCCTGGCATTTTTGAAGGTAAACATTAATGATAATTATGGATATTTTATTTTGTATAGGAAGAAAAAGGTAACAATATTGTTCATTGTCAGAGAATACTTTAGAAGTGTATAGTTCAAGTGAACTATACAGTAAAAGTTCTATGTTTCATTATTGTTCATGTAAGAAATTCTAAGAGAAAACCATACAGGGTTGTCAGTAGTGTTATGATAAGCCAGTTCAAAATGTTTATCTTTTAAAAATAATTTTTAAGTTTGAAGGCTATAATTCTCCTTAAGATTTATTTATATCATCAGATGCTTGTTATTATGTTGGATTTTAGAAATTACCAGTATAAGAACTGGTTTCCTTGTACATCTCTATAAAAGAGTTCTCCTAAAATTATGGTTTTAGATTTTCATTAAAAGTCAACCAGCTGTATTCCCAAGTGTTTTCTCTGTATTCTTATATTTACTTAGCTTTATAACAAGACAAACATACTCTCTTTTAGATTCAGGATGGATACTATACCTCACGAAACATAAAGGTGTGAGAAAGATGGCAGCAGCTATCAAAGCATTCCTGGCATAAGTGATATTCTATACACTCAAGACACCTAAAACGCAACACACCAAAACATGGAAGTTAAAATCTGATTATTACAATGTTTTTAGGTGAAAATTTTTGACAAAAAGTTCCTGGGAACAACCCATAAATGAGAGGGACCATTTCACATCACACTCTATATTAGTTTCCTATTGTTGCCATAAAATTTACCATGAATTTATCAGTTTAAACAATGCAGATTTGTAGATTATAGCACTGTAGAAGTCCAACATGAGTTTCTATTTTTTTCCTGTGTGTGTGACATTTGGGGGGCTGAACCCAGAGCCTTGCACATACATTGCAAGAGCTCTATGACTGAGCTGTATTCCAGCTCCTTTTTTATTTTTTATCTTGAGACAGGGTCTCACTAAATTACACAGGCTGCCTCTGGCCTTGAACTTGTGGTCCTCCTGCCTACACCTCCCAAATTGCTGGGATTACAGGCATACTCCATCACGCCTGGCCACACATGAGTCTCCGTGGGCTGAAAACAAGAGGTCAGCAGGGTTGTGTTAACTTTTTGAGGCTTTAGGGGACAACCCATTTTCTTTGCCCTTTCTGTCTTCTAGAGGCAGCTTACATTTCTTAGCTGTGGCCCTTTGCTCCATCTTGAAAGTAAACAAGATAGCATCTCTTAGCTCTTCTCCTACAGACATATTTCCTTCTGAATTTCTTACCCCCTCTACTATTGTTCTTGTTGTTGTTAGGTGCCATCGAGTCGGTATCCAACTCATAGTGATCCTCTGTACAACAGGGGAAACACTATTGTCAGTACTTCTCTGCTGTTCATAGGGTTTTCAATGGCAGATTGATTTTTGGGAGGGGCTTGCCAGGTCCTTCTCCCAAGCCTACAGCTTCTGGTGTTCCCAGGCGGTCTCCCATCCAGGTACTAACCAGGCCTAATCCAGCTTAGCTTCCGAGATCTGATGGGATCGGATGCCACAGGGCTACCGCTGGAGGTCCCTCTACTATTAAGGACCCTTATAATTATACTGGGTTTATCTAGATCAGGATAACTTCCTTATTTTAAGGTCAACTGATTAGAAACCTTAATTCCCCTATGACATGTCACATGCCCTTCAGGTTCCAGGCAGAAGGCTGTGCATATATTCTGAGACCATTTCACCTACCCCATTCCTCTTCTGCGATACTCTCTCAGACTAACTTAGCTTTCAATTATCCTTTTCTATAAATTCTTGTAGGATCTACCGCATATTAGATACTGTCATTTGATTACCTAGTGGTGTTTTCCAATAGTTTCATGAATGCTACAGTTACACTTAGAAGTATTCTTCTTGACCATGGAATTATATTCACTAATCTTGCCCCACAGAAAGGAAAAAGGTAAATATATAAAAAATCTCAATAAAAATAAATGATAAATTAAAAAAATTTCACTTTCTATAAAAACTCAATCTAAAGCTAATATCATTTCTAGAAAACAAAATTTCCATAAGCAAAGGATTTTAATTTACTTGCTGCAAAATTCACCAAATACCCTCAGCAGTGGTCAAATAATCTTATTTTGTAATTCAAATTATCAAAGATATAAAAGATAATTTCTAAAAGAAATAACAAAAATATGTTTTCAGAAATTTTAGAAGAAGCAAATGTTAATTTATTCATTATTACAGTTATAAATATAGTTAAGAGCTGCAGTTTATTTGATATGTCAATCTATGCTGGGCTAAAAAAGTTAAACATCTCTATACTTTAACATATGTCTTATATTTTTGAACTAACCTTTTAAAAGACAAAGCTGTTGTATCATACAACTCTAATGAAGAAGTAACTAAGCAGCTTTCTAGTTTATCTCATCTTCCCCTCAGTCTATTCCTAAAACTATTGCAACTAGTTTTTCAGACTGAATTATATGTCAGCACTTGAGGGGAAAGATGGAAAATGGAGTTATAAATGCTGCAAATGCACTCTTAAATTTGTAAAAGAATGAGATGCAGATCAGTAATTATTGGCCAGATTCATAGAGAGAAAGTTATCAAAGTATTCTCAGAAGAGGCTGTTGAGTAGTGGGCAGAAGAGTGCAGAATAAGTATTTCAGTGTTTGTTGGAAAGTTTATCTACTAGGAAAGAACAGTCAGACAGCTTAGGGTGAGGGAGGTTAATAAAAACTTAAAAGCAATATTTGACCATGTTTGATATAATCTACTGCAGCCTTGTTTACCACTTCAGGAATACTTAATGATAAGGGTTGAGAATTTTGTACTGTGTCACTAATGTGTCCTTGTCTTCCACAGTGATTCCTCCCAGCCCCATGTTTTACATGTGACCTTATCCCCTATTTATTTGTATCCATTCTTCTTGAGAACAATTAAACTGCCCTTTATGACTGCTAATATCGAAGATCAAATCCTTCTATTCCCTAGAACTAATGTTCCTGAAGCTAGCTGAATACTAAATGTCTATAAAAATCCTGCCCTTCTTCCTCACATTGGAATGCTCTTTTGAAGTCCTCTCATGCAATCCATTTTCCAATAAAGATTTTCATTAATGATTTATTTTCTTCTGTGTGATACACACAGAAAAACAGAGGACCTGTTTCAAAAGGAAAGCTATAATTTTGTGTGGCGGTGATAAAGTGTTGAGAAAGTTAAAAAATATATGATTTAATCTGGGCTCATCATGACGTAATTCCAGGAAAACTGAAAAGTAAACTGATCTATTTCAGAAAAAATTTAAAAGATTGAAACAGAAGATTTTTCTCTTAATATACTGTCAGTTTAAACTTTTAAGTAAACACAATTCCCCAGGCATAGTTGTTGTTGTTGTTAGGTGCAGTCGAGTCGAATCTGACTCATAGCGACCCTATGTACAGCAGATCGAAACACTTGCCAATTCTGTGCCAGGCAAACCATCTTATTTATGTTTAAGCCCATTGTTGCAGACACTGTGTCAATCCATCTGGTGGAGGGTTTTCCTCTTTTGCATTGACCTGTCACTCTCCCAAACATGATGTCCTTCTCCAGGGATTGTTCTCTCCTGACTACATGTCCGAAATATGTAAGATGCAGTTTGTCCATTTTTGCTTCCAAGGAGCACTCTGGTTGTACTTCTTCTAGGACAGATTTGTGGGTTCTTTTGGCAGTCCATGGTATATTCAATAGATGTCTCCAGCACCACAATTCAAAAGCACCAATTCTTTTTCTGTCTCTCTTGTTCAATGTCCAGCTTTCACAACCATATGATGCCACTGAAACAACCATGGCATGAGTCAGACGCACCTTCGTCTTCAAAGTGACATCTTTGCTTTTCAATACTCTAAAGAGATCTTTTGCCACAGCTTTTCCTAGAGCAATGTGTCTTTTGCTTTCTTGACTGCTGCTTCCATGAGTGTTGATTATAGAGCCAAGCAAAGCAAAATCTTGGACAACATCAATCTTTTCTCCATTTAATGTGAAGTTGCGTGCTGACCCAGCCGTAAGGATTTTTGTTTTGTTGATGTTTAGTTGTAACCCATATTGAAGGCTATGATCTTTGATCTTCATCAGTAAATGTTTTAAATCCTCTTCATTTTCAGCAAGCAGAGTGGTGTTGTCTGCATAATGCAGGTTGTTAATGAGTCTTCCTCCAATCTTGATGCCACGTTCTTCCTCATAAAGTCCAGCTTCTCGGATTATTTGCTCAGCGTATAAATTGAAGAGATAGGGTGAAAGTATACAGCCCTGACGCACACCTTTCTCAACTTAAAACCACTCAGTGTTTCCTTGTTCTATTCGAACAACTGCCTCCTGGTTCATGTACAG
>VMDO01007398.1:0-91594 GCA_007922755.1 Pedetes capensis
TTCCCATTTTCCGAAGTGTTATCCATAATTTGTTGTGATCCACACAATCAAATGCTTTTGCGTAGTCAATAAAACATAGACAGACATCTTTTTGATATTCTCTGCTTTCAGCTAATATCCACCTGACATCAGCAATGATGTCCCTAGTTCCCCGCCCTCTTCTGAATCCCGCTTGATTTTCCGGTAATTCCCTGTCTATTTTTATTAGCATATGTTAATCGTACAAAATAATGGACTTCACTGTGACATTTTCGTACATGTATATCAGCCCATTCTTATTGTGTAATAGATCACTCCAAAACTCAATGGCCTTAAAATCAGGGGTCAGCAAACTAAAGCACGTGGGCCAGATGCCTGGTTTTGTAGATGCAAATAACATTTGCTGTTTGTTAAGGATGGCAAAATAACAAGCTAGGAGCCTGTATTTCTGATGGCTCTGACTTCTCCTGGACCATATAGCTGGCAAGTAGTGAAGCAGAGTCTGTTCCTTTAACCATATATCACTCTGTCTGTGTGTAGATGTTTATGTTTCTGTCCACATACTACATATAATAGAAATGTGACATAAAACATTACATAAAAGTGAGAAGATATTCAGTGCATGTTGCTCTTGAGTCAGCTGGGCAGCCTTTCTGTTCTCACTCATGTCTCAGTCATAATCACCTTCGAGGTCTGATGACATGGGTGCTTTGGTTTGGACCTAAATTTTCCCCCAAAGGTCACATCATTTGTTCCCCCAAAGGTGGCACTGTCCTGGAAGGTTCTGGAACTTTGGGAGGGAGGCCTTTGGTGGAAGTAGTTCCCTGGGATCGGGCCTTTGGAGATACTTATCCCCAGACCCACTGCGCTGGTCTCTGTTCCTGGTCCACCATGCTGTGAGGTTCTCTGCCACATGTCCTGCTGCCGCCACTGCCATGCCTGCCCTGCCACCACTACGGACTGATCCTCTAACTGTGAGCTCCCATTAAACCTCCTCCCCATAAGTTTATTTGGGTTGGTTTTTCTGCTACAGCAACAACAGCTGACTAATATGATGGGCCAGGATCTCTCACATGTAGCAATCAACTGGCTGCTCAAGATGGCTTTAGCTGCAGTAACTGGTGTCTTCTCCATGTGATCTTCCTCTTCTATCAGGCTAGCTCAGTGCTGTGGTCTGGATGTGTCCACCCAAATTCAAATGTTGAAATTTAATTGTCAATGTGATGATATTAAGAGTTGGGGCCTTTAAGAGATGATGAAAGTCACGAGGTAGAGCCCTCATGAATAAGATTAGTGACCTTATAAAAGAGGTGTGAGGGCACTGTCGGTCCTTTTTTGCCTTCTGTCCCTTCCACCATGGAAGGACATAGCGTTCATCCCTTATGGGGGAAGTAATTTTCAAGGCACCATTTTGGAAGGGGAGAGCCGACCCTCATCATCCTGGACTTCCCAGCCTCTAGAACTTCAAGATGTAAATTTCTATCATTTAGAAATTGCCTACTTTTGAATATCTTGTTATAGCCGCAGGAATGGACTAAGATGCTCAGGCTTCCTGCAGTGCTAGTAATGTTCTACTAGAGCAAGAGAAGCACACATCATCTCTTGGGGCCCATGCTCAGAAATGATACCACCACTTCCACCTCTTCTATCGGCCAAAGCAAATCACAAGGCCAGACCAGATCCAAGAAGTGGGAAATAGTCTATCTTCAGAGGAGAGTTGCTGCAAAGCTAGATTGTAAAGGATGTGGAAATAAGGAAGCACAAAGGATTGTGGGAACCTTTGCAGTAATCTACCACATAGAGTATAGAGAACGCACCAGGCTAGGACTAGAGAGCACTGAGGTCATATTCTGACCTGGCTGCAAACTCACTCTTGTGACCTTAGACCTCTGGGCTGAAGACACCATACACTAAATTATATGTTAATTGAAAAAAAAATGCCATACGCTGTTCTTGTTTGCATTCAACAAATGTTTATTTTCTTGAAATATTTTTTGACAAGACTCAAAAATACTCTCTGTTTTCTAATGTGGTATTACGTGGGGACCAGCATAAGGAAAAACATCTGCTTTTATTTCATTCCTTTGACAGGGATTCTAAATATTTGTAGCTTACATGAAAAAAATTACAACAGTCATACTCAGCTTCTTTAAAATGTGAAGAAAGGGAAAAGATTTTGCAAATCCAAATGATAGAAGCCACCTTCATAAGACAATAACCTAAAGTAGCATTTGCTCAGAGTGGCTCAGTGGAAAAAAAAATAAACAGCATCAACAACAACAAAAAATAAAACCAATCCCCAATTCTTTGCCTTCACCAGGAAATAAATACTGGCAGAGAGGTAATGTAAGAGAGATTTAAGGTAATGAACTCTGTAGCGAGTACTATAGAAAGCGTTACGATGACCAGGCTCTCTGTACCCCCATCAATCCCTTCCCAAATGAAAGTAGGATGATGTTCCTGGGCCAGCCATTGGGCCGATCTGCAACCAGCATCCTCCCTACGTAGTCCCCAAGAGAGTTCTCTAGGCGTATGCCATTAGCAAGGCCTAGTCTCAAAACAGAATTTGCATGGCAGAGGCTGGGCTTCATAAAGATCTTCATTCTTTGTAATCTGGTTTTCAGGGCTACTTTGGGATAGCTCTGCAGAGAGGAAGCCAATGTAGCTCTAATCATCAAATAAATCATTTATCCCCTCTCCTGTTTCCAGATCCTTTCAGCCTTGTCCCTTCCTCCACCCTCAGGAACTGCTCACTGCTCATTCTCATTCTTATTTCCCCTTCTCCTCCATCTCCCTCTCTCTCTCTCATGCAAATCAGACTGCAGAGCCAGATTCAATTCTGCCTCTTCCTAGAAGCCTCACCTGCTGATTCGATATCTCTCTGACCTCTCCCATATAGGTGCAGTTTACTCAATAGGCAGACTGCATATGTGATAATCTGTTGTGTGTGCCATTGAACTGAATCAGACTCATAGCAACCCTAAGTACAGTAGAATGAGGCAGTACCCAACTCCATGCTATGCGCATGATCTTTTTGTGTTTGAGCCCAGTGTTGCAACTGCTATGCTTCTTCTCATTTTGAGTCATGCCACAACAGCAAAAGGAGGTCCTAAAGGCTTTACTCCATTTCTGTTATTAAAATTGACTCTACATTGAGGAAGCAACTCTTCCCCAGTCATTTCTTGAATACCATCAAGTCCGGGGGTCTCATTTTCCAGCACTGTATTTGGCAGTGTTTCTCTGCTAATCATAGGGTTTTCAATAACTAATTGTTTGGGAGTGGGCTGCCAAGACCTTTTCCCTAGTCTGTCTTAGTCTGGAAGTTCAGCTGAAACCTGTCCATCACGGGTGACCCTGATGGTATCTGAAATAGATGACATAGCTTTCAGCATCACAGCAACACACAAGCCCCATGACAAGCTGACAAGCATGACAAGCTGACAGACATGTGGGGACATAGGAGCTTAGAGTATCTTATCTCACCCTCTCCTGCCCCTGCCACAGCCTCATCCTTCACACACAAAACATAAGCTGTAATGAAGAGTTCCAGAATTTCAAAATGAAAAATTCAGAAGGAATTCATTTTAACTTTAACATATGTAACTTTTTTGACATTTCAGAAAATAACATTTATTCTGTATCACAAGGGGAGGAGGGGCATGGAAATTTGTAGGCTTTCCAGTTTAGTCCTCAGAATTCTTTTGTGTCCTTATGCTAGTCAATTTTCCATCACCATGACAAAATACCTAAGACAATTAACTTACAAAGAAAAAAGGTTTCTTTTGGTCCACAGTTTCGAAGTTTCCAGTCCCTCATTGCTAGGGCCCGTGGCAAGGTGACATGTTATGGTGGGAGAATGTGGTGGAGCAAAACTACTCTGCTCATGGCCAGAAAGAAAAAAAAAAAGAGAGGAAAGAGTCAGTGTCCCACAGGCTCCCTTGGGCACACATCCCCAATGATGTAAGGACCTCTCACTAGGTCCCATCTCCCAAAAGTTCTACCACCTCCCCCTTTCCTCTAAAATTATATTGCACTTAATGAATTTTCCATAAGTATTTACGTTTAATCATATATTGTCATGGATATGTGTGTGGCCTAGTACATGGATTCTGAAGTCAGATTTATGTCAACGGAACCTTAACTCCAATACAAACCAGCTCTGTGACTTCCCTTCCCTCCCCTTCCCCTCCTTTTCCTTCCCTTCCTTTCCCTTCCCTTCCTTTCTTTTCTCTTCCTTTCCCTTCCCATCCTTTTCCTTCCTTTCCCTTTCCTTTTCTTTTCTTTTCTTACCTTTTCACACACTTTCAATAGAGTGGCTTCCTGAACTCTTTCAACATGTAATTACTGTTTTCAGCAAGAAATGACATAATCTGTCAGCTTGCATTCAAATCGACCAGTCTTCTGCCTCTGACAGGAACACCTAGGGAAAGTGAGAACACCTTCCAAAGGACTTCACTTCCACTGAGAAAACTATTACAAACCTAGCACAAAGGAATTTTGATAAATCTTTCATAGAACTAGATATTTTTAGCCTGTGTCATTCTCTAGGAAATAATTTCTAGGCGAGTAAAGCTGGACTTCTTTTCATTTTCTCTAAAATATCACCTTTAACCCTCTAGGAAAGGGTGCCTCTCAAGCCTGCACACATTGGTGCTTAATTTATGAATGACAAGCTAATTTATCATTTCTGTCGCCTTTTTTTTAGTGCTGGGGGGTTGAAACCAGGACCCCATGCATACTTTGCAAGTGCTTTGCACCCTCAGCCCATTTTTAACTTTTTTATTTTGAGACAAGTTCCCACTAGGTTACACAGACTGCCTCTGGCTTTGAACTTGTGATCTTCTTGCTTCTACCTCGCCAGTCACTGGGATTATAGGATGGCTCATATGTCATTTCTCAAAGAGTTTGCTGGGTAAGGAAAGTCAATGTAAATCTGATAAGAAAACTTAAACTAGCTCTTCAAAAAGGCCTTTGAGGTCTTGGCTGAAAACTCACCACAGATTTGTGTCCAGCAATAAAATCCTCCTCAAATCTGAGAGCATTCAGCTCTCTCCTGCCTTCTCAATCTTTTAAGTACCTCCTGCCCATATTCCTTCTTTTCCTTTCCCCAGTTTCTTGCAAAATCATGTTCCAAAATGTCAATCAAGCATCAGCTAATGGGATGAGAAGTTGCCTCACAATCACAAAAACCTCCTAGTGTTGGCCCAGGGTCCCCCTCTACTCTCGTGTCCCAAGATGACCTCTCAGCCTTCATGACGTAAGAAGATCCTTCAGAGCAGCTTTATAAATGGAGAAATTCATTTGCTATTTTTCAAAGAACTAAGAAAAGAAAATGGTATGAACAAAAAATTGTTGGTGGGTCATTGGCCAGTACACTGACATTTAAGCATTGAACAATTAATTTAAGGATAATGTAAGCAGGTTTCATTATATAGATTTTAGGAATATGATATGACTCATCTGTTGTTTTTAATTCTAGAATGTTCTTCCCCCTAATATGTTCCACATCACCCTCCATCAGCCCTCTTACTATAAACTGGCATTCTCACTCTTAGATTCTCTACTTTGCTGATTGTTTTCTCCATTATGTCTGCTGTTTGAGAACAAATGAACTCCTTCTCTGGTTAACTTCATGTGGTTGCCTTTCCTACATTTCATCCTGGTTTCCTACTGTGTTGCTGACACACATTTTTAAGAGCTCTGTTGTTAGTGGCTTTTTTCCTACTAGCTTCAGAAAAATTTACTTTTCAAAAGAATTAAAAAATTTTCTTTTGTCTAAAGAAATAAGGTTCCTTCTAGTTCTTTCTCTTCTTTCACAATTATATCCATGTAACCCATAAGGAATCCATTAATGTGTAAGAGGCTTTGAAGCCACTAGTGTGTGTGTGTGTGTGTGTGTGTGTGTGTGTGTTTAAGTGTGTGCGTGGGTACACGCGTGTGTTCACTGCTTATTTTCTCTTTCTCTCAGAATCTTGTTGCTGCCAACCACTGATTTAGGAATGCTTTCAGGTATACGCCAACTCAATAATCAAAATCATTTTCATACTGGGAGCCCAACTTCAGGCTCAGTGGACCAGTGGAATTTATTGCTTGCTCCAGTTTATTAAGTAATAATACCAACAACGTTTTGAATAAAGAAGAGTCTGATAAGTTGTGATAGGACATCAGCGTAATTCATAAATCATGAAACAATGCCTGTCTTAAATCTGCAATATTAAAAGCACAAGTAGCCTGATGGTCACGGTCTCCTCTTGACCTAGTATGGGAATATGATTCATAGCTCACTTCAGGAAAGAGACTTGGTACAAACTACTGGTTTTCTACTACATACGCATGCCTGCTTCCATTTCACAAGTAAATATCTGGAACCTACTGCGGAGCCAAGTCCTGGGCTAGGCATTAGGGCTGCAGCAGTGAAAAGATAAACACAATTCCTGCCATGTGGTACTCACCAAAGGTGATAGCTCAGCTGCATAAATTATCTTTTGTTGAGACAGTTGAGGCACACACAAAGCAAAGTAATGGTGAAGCTTGGGGTCTCTAGAGTCTGACTTGGTTCTATTCTAGGCTATATCATTCCAAGTTATTTTGAACAATTCACACAGCCTCGCTAAGCAATAGATCCCTAAATTGCAGTAGTAGTTGCTTTGTAGGGTTATTTCAAGGGTTAAGTGAAATAAAAACTTCTCATACAGCTTTTAGTAAAGTGCCTGGTTAATAGTAGTAGCAATAGTAGAGGGTGGATCATATTGACCTTCACCCAAATAGGCTCTTTCCTCATCGTTGGTATTGCAAGATCATGGGTCCAACCAACACACCAGGAGATTGCCGATCCACCCATCTCTGGGAGTCTCTTCAACAGGAAGTGGATTAAAAAAAAAAAATCTGCTTCGTGCTCAAAAACACATCCTCTGTCTTGTGCAACTGCAGTGCCTCCTATTGTTCATGGAAGGAAGTGCAGCTTCTTACTCAGCCCAGCTCTGTTAGTCTCACTATGGCAAGGATCCCTCTATCACTACCTGAGCCTTGACATCGCTGGTCCTAAAAGATGCAGCTCCCCTCATCACCCCCGAAGCCTGTGGCCATGGAAGCCTGCCATGCTGTGATACAGACTCTTCCTCCCTACTCTGTCTCTTGGCTGTCAGTGGGTGCCTGATCCCCCTCCACGGTGATCCCACAGGCAGCAGATCTACAATGTGTAGTGATGCTGGGCTTTCAGACCTCATGAGAAACTTATCTGATCGTAGATCGTGGATTGTTGGTCCCCACGGGATGGCCTTGGTTTCAAACATTTGTGTCCCAAAGAGCTCCCAGCAGTTCGCTGGTGGCTGCTACTTGCCTGAGTTGGTGTTGAGGCAGCATGATTGCCATACCTAACTAAACCATCCTGCAAATGGCCACAAGGCTCTCCTTGGCACATGGGGCTGTTTTCCTCAAACTGATATGGAGCAGAAAGCTATGCCAAGCCGGGTTAATCTATAGCTATGCCTCTCTGATGGGAGAAGGACATGGCAATCCACTCCTGAGGCAATCCCCCCCCCCAAAAAAAAAAAACAATCAGCCATTGAAAACCCTGTGAGGGTCACTATGAGTTGGACACGACTCGATGGCACCTACAATAACAACGTGCCTCTCTGATGCTACCTTTTCTAACCAGCAGGAAAGAGAAGTTTGCTTTCTTTTTCATTCTAGGGATCCAAGTAGAAAAGAACCCATAGTAGCTAATCTTCTTACTGCCTTCCCTGTGAAGAATACAGGCACAGAAAACCCTCCCTACCCCACTCAGCCCATTTACTTCTAAGCAATCTTACCATAGCCAGCTTGGGAGAAGAGAGCAAATTTAGATGAAATAAACACGAGTTTCCTCCTAATAATACCAGTTCTACACATTCAGTGCTTGCTGAGTGCCCCCATTTCCTACATAATGCCAGAGGAGAGACAAATCTTAGCAGCCCTAAGCTGGGTGTAGTGGCACATGTCTGTAATCCTAGCACCTCAGGAGGCAGAGGCAGGAGGATCTCAGGTTTGAGGCCAGAGGTAGCCTGCATAACTTAGTGAGACATTGCCTCAATTTTCAAAATAAAAAAGAGGCTGAGGGTGCAGCTCAGTGATAGAGCACTTGCAAAGTATGCACAAGGCCCTGGGTTCAGTCTCCAGTACAGGGGAAAAAAAAAAAAAATCTTAGCGTCCCTCTTGGTGGTTTGGCAAGAAGCTGGTTGAGCAGGGCTGTGTTAGCTCCAGGGAAGCCGATGCCAGAGGCTCCTCTCTGATGGCTCCATCTTCTAACAAGGCTGCTTCCTCACCAGGAAGTTCTCAGTATTACATGATGTGCTAGATGTACCTGACATCCTTCTCCTATAAATGTGCGGAACAGTGCAGGGCAATGACCTTCCCCTGGAGCCACTGCCAAAGCGCACTGAGCCGAGGCAGCCCAAGCACACACCTCTCTTTTGGATGATCGCAGCCCAGGTACCCAGGCATTCAGACACCTCTCCCCATGGAAGCTTTCCCAGCAAACCGAACTTCACTCTCTGCTGCATGTCACCAGTGAAGTGTGTTTGTGCCGCGTTGGGGCGACAGCATCAGACCCCAGCAGATAAGTTATCATGGAGGTATAAGGAACACATGTCCCTATTCATAGAGCTCACGGTCATGTGGAAAAGAAGCCAAAGGCAATACTAGATACAAATACACTTAGAGGAACCCATGAAAGAAGCAACTTTAACAGGCTGTTACCCAAGCCAGGCGCGATGGTGCATGCCTGTCATCCCAGCGGCTCAGGAGGCAGAGGCAGGAGGATCGCAAGTTCAAGACCAGAGGCAGTCTGCGTAATTTAGCAAGACCCTGTCTCAAAAAATAAAGGGTACAGGTCAGTGGTCCAGCACTTGCAGAGCATGCAAGCATGAGGCCCTAGGTTCAACCCCCAGTACCACAAAAAAAAAAAAAAAAAAAAAAACCAGGATGTTACTCCATCCCCATTCCTGGCAACAGATAATGAGCCCACTCTGCACACAGAGATGATAATTTTAACTAAGATGCATTTTTCAGTTTGCTTAGCAAAGGCCTACAGGGGTCTTTGAGATACACAAACGGGGGCCAAATCTGTTTCTTCCGTTCTCACTTGTACCCTGCAGTGAAAAAGACTTGCCCATCAAAAGCTCTCCTGCTAAGAACTGCCATTAGAACCCATAAAAGAAGGTGCTATTATCTGAAATGTTCATCTCCCCCAGATTCCTATATTGAAATCCTAATCCCAATTTGGTAGTGGTACAGCCTTGGGGAGCAATTCAATCATGAGGGCGGGGCCCTCACCAATGGGATTAGTGCCCTTATAAAAGAGGCCCAGAAGAGTACCTCTGTCCCTTCCTATTTGTGAGGACACACAGAAAAGGCATCAGCTGAGTACCAGGAAGCAGGTACTCCACAGATATCAGCACCTTGGTCTTGGATTTCCCATCTCCTGAACTGCAAGAAACACACTTTCTGTTGTTTTTAAGTCCCCCAGTTTTTGGCATATTGTTACCACAGCCTGAATAGACTGAGACAGAAAAAATGTTCACTAAAGTGAAACTCATTTTTGTGGAGAATGAGCCACACACTAACTCTTTGCTTCCATTGACTTGTTTAAGAAAAGTTACAGCCGGGTGTGGTGGGGCACACTTGTAATCCCAGCACTCAGGAAGTGGATGCAGGATTGCAAAATTGAGGGCAGCCTAGACAACTTAGTGAGGCCCTCTTTCAAAATAAAATTTGGAAAGGGCTGAGGATGTAGCTCAGTGATAGAGTTCTTGCCTGGTATGTGTGTAGCCCTGGGTTCAACTCCCAGTACCACCAAAAACAACCCCCCCCCAAAAAAAACAACCACACACACACACACACACACACACAGAAAATTCTAAGTGTTTGCCACACTCAAAAGTAATGTTTCTATATGAGAAGAAACTCCAAGTGGCCACTGGCCCTTTAAATGAGGCCATAAAATGAGGTGGTAGACTTAGGAAAACTCAAGCCAGGGCTGCTGTATTCAAGTTATGCCTTACACAAGAGTACAAGGCTGAAGGGGAGGAAAGGTACTGAAATTGGGATTATGCTCCTCTCATAGCCTGACTGTGTGGGTGAAGTACCCAGAGAAGGGGTGCCATACTTGTCACACAAAGACAATATCCATCCACAAAGCCTGAAGGAAGCCATTTTCCTAACTGATCTGCCTTTGCATAATTGGTCTCCTTTGGGCCATGGGCATAATGTGTTTGAGTCCTACTTCTTCAAAGCCTTCTAGGACTTGATGGGACAGGGCACCTAACTACTAATAGTTGGAGTATTCATCCCCTATTTGGAAATGGCCATCTCATAAAGACTTATTTTGGGCTCTGGTCTTCTACCAGCAGTTAACCAACGATATTTGGAAAACAATAGGTTCTGATCTTTTAGCGTTTTATTGCGCGCGCGCGCGTGTGTGTGTGTGTGTGTGTCTGTGTATAATTAAAATTTTTATTACAGATTCACATGCACGTGTAATAAATGATATCGAGAGATCCCACACACCTTTAAACAAGGTTTATTTTGATAAACCAGCATTTGTGGACACTTTTTCTGGGCCAGGCATCAGGAGCACAAAGGTGCTTCAGGTGAGACTCCTGCCTCTCAGGATCTTCTACTCTCATGACAAAGACAAGAGAGAAGGGAGCATATTAAAGGAAGCATCCTCAGCAGTGTCTCAGGGCATGAGTAGAAGTTTTCCAAGAGAAATGGGCGTTGAAAGGGCAGTCTGGGCAAAGGCTCAAAGTAGCAAGTACCATGATGTGCGCTGGGAGCCAGTCAAGAAATCCAGCATGGATGGGAGCAAAAAATCCAAGGAAGGGAATTCAGAAGCATCTTAGGAATGGCAAGGGAATGCTGTGTAATCTAGCCTCCCACATTCTATGCTGGGCAAATGAAAAACAGATGGGAAATATGCTCTCTTACATGGCCCAAGCATGGCTGTCAGAGAGGCAACAGAGAATCTCATTCAGGTCTGAGGAGCCCACAAAGCTCTTACTTCTAACCCTTGGGATGTGGCCCATGTCCTTCCATGATCTGAACCCAAGACTAAGAGCAGGAAGTATCACTCACGTTCTTCTAGTGGATCAGAAAATGCCTTTTCCACTGCACAAGGGCAGCAAAGGAATGAAAATCAAAGTGTCCCCTCTACGACTCTGGCTACCACATTGGGTTGGCTAATCCTGGGCATGCTTGCCTTCCAAGTGATTGGAGGGTGTACAGAAGTCCTTCAGGGGCCCTGTGAAGGCAGGGGAGATAGCTGATGAGGCTGCTGGCAAGTTCAGCAGAGGATTACCAAAGTGAGGGCTTGCAGGGCAGACCACCCCAGCTGGGGATAAAATGGGAATCCCATGCTCACTTTAAAGAAATCTACAACCTCAGAGCCTGAAGCCCTACCACTGTGGCGTCCCATCCTGTCAGATCTCGGAAGCTAAGCAGAGACAGACCTGGTTAGTACTTGGATGGGAGACCACATGGGAACATCAGGTGCTGTAGATTTGGGATAAGGACCCGGCAACCCACTCCCCCAAAACAATCAGCCATTGAAAACCCTATGAACAGCAGAGAAGCACTGACAATAGTGTTTCCCCTGTTGTATGTAAGGTTGCTATGAGTCAGACACTGACTCGACGGCACCTAACAACAACACAACCCCAGAGAACTGAGATGAGGCAAGTTAACTAAGAAGCTCCCAGGCCCTGACTGAGATTAAAGACAGTAAACTAAGAATGTTCTAGCCACAGAAGTTCATGGATGGTTCCAGTAGAGTGAGGAGTGATAGGGTAGACAGGGAAATTATTTCTTTAAAGATGGTGAGGATACAAAGAACTGAAAGAGACCAGCACACAGATCTGAGTTCCACCTACCCATGGCCACAACAATATAATAAGCAGACCCACGTACTCACAGGACAGTTAGAGTAGAAGACAAGGATACTGAGATACATATATGTTAATTTCCTTCTTACCAACATGGAACTCACATGGAAGATTAAGTATTTTACAGAAAGATAAGAAAGCTATATTTTCTTTGAATAAATGAGTATATTTTATGTAAATGATTAGCACTCTTAAACTACAGGTTTAAGAATATCCCTCACCAGATTTTGGATGAAACAATTTTATTTTAATTCAGAATAAAGATTCTATGTTGTTCAGTGGCTTCTGAATCACATCATACGCCCTACTAGGGCTTAGTTTTTTTCTCAAATATTCAGTAGAAGGAGAGATATCTCCTTTCTCTCCTGTCCTAAGGTCCAAAGAAGTGACAACTCCTGGTACATTTCTAGAAAATGGGGACATGGGACAGAAACTTCCTAAGAGGACTTGGGTAGCCCTCAGGATCTGTGAACTTGTTTACTTCAAGACACTCTGGGTTTTGTAGTATCCCATTTTGAGGGGGGAGGGGAGAGGGAGAGAGAAGGGAGGGGAGAGAGAGAGAGAGAGAAGGAAGCAAGCATTATTTTCTATACACAGGATTTAGAATTTAATGGCTATGAGTCACTGAAGGCCATATTTTTAGGTGTCTCTTTTTTTCAATAAAAAAGTTTTCTTAGAGAGTTTTGTTGTGTCAACAAACCTCTGAAAATCTCAGTGGTTTGTAATACCAATGGCTTATTTCCCCCTCATGCTACCCAAAGTTCAAGGTAAGTTGGGCTTTTGCACCAGGCCCTGGCTCTGCTGTGCTGTCTCAGTCAAGCACCCAGTCAGAAAGAAACTCTTATGTGGGACAGGCCGGAGAAACAGCAAGAACAATGGCCCAAACTCAGGATACACCATAAACCTCCTATTTCAACATGGGGAATGCCATATTACTCATATTTCATTAGCCAAAGGATGGCACATGGCCTAGCCCAAAGCCAGTGAGGTAGAAACATAAAATCTTCCCCACAGAAGATGTAGTAAAACACATGACCATGGGCAGGGATGAATAACTCTCACAGGAAGGGGATAGGGAATAATTGAAAAAATATATAATCTATCATGATAATAAAAACTCATTATAGAAAATATAGAGGAAAGAAGAAAGCAAAAATTACCTGTAATCCACTGTTAACAGTATCATAGATTTTTTTTCAGTATATGCATGTTTTCACTTGTTTAAATACATTTAGGATTATATGACATATATAAGTATATATATGGTTTATAGGTTGTTTATTTATATAGAATTATACATTGAATTTTTCCCATATAAGTCATAGTTTTTATTTATTTATTTATGCATTTATTGATTTATTTTAGGCTTGAACCCAGTGCCTTGCATTTGCTAGGTGGGTGCTCTACCACTGAGCTGCTGCAGCCCCAACTCCATGTTTTTCATCTTGCGACAAGGTCTTGCTAAA
This sequence comes from Pedetes capensis, assembly GCA_007922755.1. NCBI lineage: Eukaryota > Metazoa > Chordata > Mammalia > Rodentia > Pedetidae > Pedetes > Pedetes capensis. The sequence continues at coordinate 13,364 of VMDO01007398.1, forward strand.
TTTCTCAGGCTGCCTCTGGCCTCAAACTTGCAATCTGCCTGCCTCTGCCTCCCAAGTTGCTGGGGTTACGGGTTTGTGCCACCACACCTGGCTAATTTTTAAAACTACTATTTTAGTGCGTGCATAATTTTTGTATTCATTCAGGTAAACTAGGCTCAACAGCAAAAATTGTCAACTTCGTTGTATGGCTTTATACAGCCAAGGTTTGTTTCTTATTCAAGCTACATGTCCTGTACAGCATGGCATGAAGGCTCTGCTCCTCTTGATCCCTTGGAAACAGAGCCAGAGGGAGCAGCCACTGTCTCAAATATATCTGGCTGTTGTGCAGGAGGGAAAGGTGACTACAGGAAAGCATCCATTGTCTCTTAAAGATTCTGCCACCAAAGTTTTCACATCTTATTAGCTAACATAACTCACCTGATCCATTTTTTTCAATGGCTACAATAGTTTACAGATCTTCTAATCAAGAGGTTGAATCTATTTCTCCATCCTTTGACTCTGAGTTTGGCCCTGTGACTTACCCTGGCCAATGGGATATTGTTGATAGGGAGCATCAAGTCAGTGTCCAACTCATAGCAACCTTATGTACACCAGGCAAAACATTATTGTTGTGCTTCCCTGCTATTCAAAGGGTTTACATGGCTGATTGTATTTTGGAAGTGAGCTGCTGGGCCCCTCTCCCAAGCCCACAGCACCTGGTGTTCCCCGGTGGTCTCCCATCCAAGTACTAACCAGCCAGGCCTGGCCCTACTTAGCTTCCAAGATCAGACGCCACAGTGATACGGCTGCAGGCAATGGGATATTAGCCAATGTAAAGTAAGCAGGCTTGGCATGTACTTGTACATGGACGCTTTTCCCTCTTAATGCTGTGAGAACAGCCTAAGATTGACCTAGAAGATGAAAGACCACATGGTCAGAGAGGCCAACATGGCCCAGACATGTGAGGCCATCTTAAACCACCCTGCTCCAGTGGAGTCAGCCCAAACAAAAGAAAACAAACAAAAAAAACCCCAACAACAACAACAACAACAAAACTGCCTAGACAATCCAGAGATTTTGAGAGTATTTTAAGCCACTAAATTCTGGAGTTGTCATGCAATAAGACCTGGCTTCCATGCATGTTTATTTCTAATTTAATCTGGGAGGGAACCCTGGTGCTTTTGAAGAGCCTCGATGTCTACCTCAATCCTAAATCTCATGGATGTGCTATCATTTATGTAACCGCTTTCTTATTGTTAGAATCACATCGTTACCAAATGTGTGACATCACATTTATTACATCTATAAATAACAGTCCCATAACCATCTGTGTATATGCGTTTTTATCCAAGTTTCTGCTTATTTTGAAATAACAGAAACTTCTACTATAATATTATATTGGCAGAAGAAGAATTACCAAATCAAAATTTAAGCCTCTTGCCACCAATTTGCTTAAAAGACTGTACCAACTTATACACACACACACACACACACAGACACACGTATAGGTCGTGCTTGCACACTTTCATTGTGTATACTCAATGGAAAGATAGCTGTATAACGGAAGTGTGTAAGCATGATCATGTCACTGCACCCTCACTCATTACTGAATGTGAACCTTTAAAAACACTTTTGCTATGCCCAACACAGTGGCACACACCTGTAATCCCAGCAACTCAGGAGGCTGAGTCAGAAGAATCAAGAGTGCAGAGGAAGCCTGGGCAACTTAGCGAGACCCTGTCTCAAGATTTTAAAAAAAGGGGGGTGGTTAGAGGTGCAGCCCAGTGGTACAGCACTTGCAAAGTATGTGCAAGGCCCTGGGTTCAACCTCAAAGTACTGCTAAAATTAAATTAATTTTAATTTAATTTTAAAATAAAAATAGAAAATAGAAAAGGGGCTGGAGGGGGGAGGGGGGAAACATAGAGGAGGGTAAGGGGTAACCTATATGAATAATGCTTATCAAATTGCATATATGAAAATTGTCACAATGAAAAGCATGTCAAAATGAATCACATTATGATGTACATTAAAAATTTCTAATAAAAAAAAAAAAAAGAAAAGGGGCTGGAAGCACAGCTCAGTGATGGACTACTTGCCTAACCTGTATGAGGTCTTGGGTTCAACACACATAGAACTGGGGGGGAAAATTCTTTGTTAACTGCCTGGGAATTCTTTTCATTAAATTTTAATTTGTTTGCAAATGGAAGTGGAATTTTTTTATATATTTTTAACAATGAAGAATCCTTATATAAGAACCAGGCATGTGGTGCACCCCTATAATCCCAGCGACTCACGGGGCTGAGGCAGTAAGATCTAAGTTCAAGGCCAGAGGCAGCCTGGCCATTGTCGTGAGACCCTGTCTCAAAATAAAAAATAAAGAGTCTGGGGGTATAGCTCAGTAGTAGAGCATCCTGTGTTTAATACCTCAATACCTCCCCCCCTACACACACACACTCCTTGTATAAACTGGGCTCAGTGGTGCACACTTGTAATCAAACAGCAAAGTCCTTGTGAAACCCACTGACTGGCTACCCATAGTCCCACCTGCCCCACATCAGGTGGTCCAGGGGCCACGTCGTCTGCAATGAAGACTAATGAAGAACTGGTGAGAAGCCCATATGGAGGCCGCAGACGGCAGATTCATGATGACGCACTGTGGGCCAGTGTGTGCTGTCTTCCATAAAGGCATGTCAGCAGAGGAAGGACATGGAACTGATTCCGGGGTGGCCAGCCACCCATCGGCACACACATCCATAGTTGGGGCAGTGGATATAAAAGTGGGCAGAGGAGCATGGCCCCTGTGGAAGCAGATCCAATAACAGTTAGACTCGTGTGCTTTGAACTTGACACTGGATCAGAGAGGTTTTTAGCGTTGTTTAACTCTTCCAGGCCTCCTAGGGGTCCGTTTGATATCACTGTTCCACCCAAGTCTCAGATGTCCTGAAAGTTCAACCTCAGCCATGAAGAAACTGCGTGTCTTTTGAAGGAACAGAGGAGCTGAGGTGCCTCTGGACGCGGCAGAGGCCTGTGTACACCAACGACCTGTTCTGCAGCCTGAAGGATGATGAAACTCCCCAGCCTGGGAGGGAATTCCACCGTCCAGAACGCCTGCTCCCGAGAGCTCGCCGATGGCTCTCATCCCCGTTAACGAAAACAGATGTGCGCTCACAAGTAAACATTCAAGGTCAATATATGTTCTTCTCCGCCAACCTAGTTTGGCACTTCAGTATGAGCGAATCATCAAGGAAGCAGAGGGGAACTTTTCCAGAACATTGGTGTCGAGTGACCGGACTCACATCTGTGTATCAGGTTGACGGTGATATCAAATATCTCCCCAAGAGACCTTTGTCTGTTTCCCAGGGAAGGGTCTGAGCTATGGTAAATCTACTGGCATGGACTAAACATTCCCTGCTACAGAAACAAGAGATTATAAGATTCATGAGCCTTTGTTTGAACCTTGGTGCTAATGCTTCTCTGTGTAACCTGGGGCAAGTCATTTAACCTCAGTTTCTACCTCAGAAAAAGGATGTCTGTTTTTGTTGTTCTGTTTTATTTTGTTGCTTTGTTTTTTGCAAGAAAAAGTTTAATATAAGAGCTGGTGTGGTTGCTTATGCCTGTAATCCCTGTGACTGGGAGGGCAGAGGCAGGAGGATGGCAAGTTTGAGACCAGAGGCTGCCTGCATAACTTAATGAAACTCTGTGTCAATTTAAACAATAAAAATGGGTCTTGGGGTGCAGCTCAGTGGCAGAGCACTTACAAAGTATATGTGAGACCCTGAGTTCACCCACCTAGTACACTAATAAATATGAAAATGTACATGCCTTGATTTTTATGTCATGGTAAGGGAGGCCCTTTGGAGAAGGGATGTGGATTTCTCTGCAGAACAGTCATGATGTGGACTCACTCCAAGACTGTTAACAAAATGTTACTATGGCCTCGTGTTGCCACCGTTCCCTTGCTGCTCTGGTGCCCACTCGTAGACATGTCCACACATTCACTTATCACAAGATTCAAAAAGGGATCAAATCCCCACAGTATACCTTGGACAGGTCAGCCACTATAAAAAGGAGATTAGAATAGGACTTATCTCCCATTTTGTGGATGCTAAGGACACACAAGCCTGTAGCTGTAGCCCTGTGGCATCCGATCCCGTTAGATCTCGGAAGCTAAGCAGGGTCAGGCCTGGTTAATACTTGGATGGGAGACCACCTGGGAACAACAGGTGCTGTAGGCTTGGGAGAAGGACCCAGCAACCCACTCCCAAAAATCAATCTGCCATTGAAAACCCTATGAACAGCAGAGAAGCACTGACAACAGTGTTTTGCCTGTTGCACGCAGGGTCACTATGAATCGAATACCAACTTGATGGCACCTAACAACAACATCAAGGACATACAAATGTGAGCACATATGAAGATGATTCCATGGCATTAGAGGAAGTGGCATCCAAAAGGGTTGGTTGCCTAAGCTTTGTCTTCATTCATTCTTCCCCCAAATATTTACTGAGCCCCTACAAAGTGCCACACATGTACAGAGCTACATCAGAGACAATGACATAGCTCAAAGTCATCGTGAAGTTTGTCTCATGAGTCATGTGCTGCTTTAGGCATGACACATCCCTCCACAACCTGAGACTCATGTTTTGAACACAAGAATCTCCTGACGCCCCTGTGAAAAGACAGATCCCGAGAACTCATCTCATCCTACAGGGTGTCACAGGGGATTTTGAGTTCCTTTCTCCCCATTGGAAAAACAGGGAGCAGGGCAGCTGTTACCACAAGCTTACCATGTGTCTCCAGGAAATGACCTGTGGGGAGGAGCTTTAGAAGCCATGGTTGGCCTTATGGAAGCCAGCCAAAGGCCACAGAGAGCCTGTAGTCAGTCATGGGGTCCTCTCATTCCACTCCCCTTCTCTGGACTCTCTGAGGACAAGAATCAGAATCCACCACTACCATTTTAACCTAATGAGTTGGTTGGTCCCTGATTGGAACCTGCTTAAAGTCCATCACCAACGTGGACACCTAAGTTGTCTCCCAGAAGTGCCAACGACAAGGCTTCGGAGGGCTGGTCAATGGCTGTAACAGATGGGTTTCAGGACACAGCCTTAGCTTCCCTTGGTGACTGCTGGGAGGGGAGCTCAAAGATTAGTGAAACACAAAGTCTTGGTAAATTCTCATCACCCAGCTCTTCCTGCTTCTACAGACTCATTTGCCGCAGCTCCTCTCCACAGGCATTTATATCTGGTTGCCCCTCCCCTTCTTTCACCAATAAAATCCTCCAGTGTTTACCTGGTCACAACCCCATCCAGAATAATGCCAGCATCTCCCAGCCCCCTTGCTACTATTGTTAATGGAATCTAAGCAGAAATGTCACATGGCTGCATCCAGAAGCAGTTTATAATAAATAGCTGACAAGTATTTTGTCCCTTTCTGTCCTGTTCCTTTTTCCACCTTGCTACTTGAAACACAGAGGTAGTGGCTGAAGCTCTCCCATCTATCTGTAATGTTGGAGATGAGACCATCCATCAGGAATGCTAGAATAGGGAAGCCACCTGGAACCTTGAGCACTACATGAAGTGGAGCTACTATACTTAAACTACTGCCTCTGGACTTTTGTGTAAGAAAAAAATGATCTTCCTTTGAGTTTAAGCCACTTTTAGTTTGGGTTCTGTTACAGACAGAATTAATTCTAACTGATATAGTGCTTGGAAGCATGGATTCTGTAATTAAACTTACCTAGGTTTAAGCTGGGTATGGTGGCACATGTCTATAATTGAGAGTCTGAGACCAGCCTGGGATTCATAGTGAGACTGTGTCTCCAAAAAGAAAAAAGTAAAACAAACACAAACACAAACACAAACAAAAACCATCTTCCTAGTTCAACTATTTAAGTAATTTGCTTCACTTTGGCCCAGTTGTAAAATGAGGATGCTAAGGATAGACTCTACTCTCTAAGATTGGTAGGAATGAGCTAAAACACGTAAAGCTTAAAACATGTGAGTTGGGCTCCATGACAGAAGCTTGTAATCCCAGCAACTTGGGAGGCAGGAGGATCGCAATTCAAGGCCAGAGGCAGCCTGCGCAACTTAATGAGATCCTGTCTCAAAATACAAAATGAAAAATGGGCAGAGGGTATGGCTCAGTACAGTGGTTCAGTGTTTGCAAAAAGCATGTGTGAGGCCCAGGGTTCAACTCCCTACTACCAAATCATCATCGTCATCATCATCATCATCATCGAATGTGTCTAAATGCCCATGTAAGAAATTTTGTTTTCTCATCCCTGACAGAGTTCAGATGGGATGAGGCCCTTTGTTCACATAAAATGTTAGCTCCTAATACACTCTGACAAAGGGGATCCAGCCAGGGCTTGCTCAGGAGCAGGGGCAGAAGAGGAGCCTTGATCAGTGTTGATGGCAACCTAGATCAGGGCCAGATTCTGAATGATAGTCAGGCTCACTCTGCAAGGGGGTCCAGCACAGTCGACTGCCTGGGGTGAGGCCAGTCTTGAAGACAGCAGCACGTGTTTTGAATTGGCAATTCTTTTAACAGAAGCAGTTTGGAACCAGGGCGGGGAAGCTGTTGTGGTGGGGAATGTTGCAGCCATATTCCAGGTTCCCTGAGGGGAGGGCCAATGGGCTCCCAGTGCCTTGGGGGACTTCAATTAGATGCTAAGAAAAACCTGCTCTCTCCCACAGGAATGAAAGGCAGACACAGAGGTGGTGGTACATTGTTGCAACGCTTGAGAATTGGAAGAAGAGGCGAGAAAGTCTTTCATAGGTGAAAGATACGAACTGAGCTCCCTCCAGCAGGAAACAGAAGTGAGGACAAAAAGGGATAATTTATGGTTCTCAGCAGTGGTTTCTTCATTCAACACAGTCCTGAGTTCAATTCCTAGCTTACCAGTTCAATGACTTGGACCAATTTCCTTAACTCCTCGGGGATCCTCAGTTTCCTCCTCTGTAAAAAGGAAATCACAGTCTATTTACTACTGAGAGTGACCATGAAGAGGAAGTGAAATATATCCAATTGTAGGGGAAGTGTTCAACAACTATTCATCTTTCTCTTACAAAGCTTTTCCTAGTCTGTGACTCCATGACTCAGCATTTCCTGGAATTCGAAGGCACAAGAAACTTTCCAAGAGTTTAAACTATTTCATTTGTAGCTTCTGTCAGGTGGGAGACCGAAACATGTGAACTCTATCAGCCTTTTGTTGAGCAAAAGTTGCCCCAGGCTGTCTCTATCAGAGGAGAAAACAGCAGCCCCCGGGAGGAAATGGCCAGGTGTTTACGGGCTGTGGGCGGGGTAAAGGGGAGGGGTAGCCATTTTGTCTCCTATCGGGATAGGTGGAAAGAGGGTGTGTGAAGCGCTCTGATAGGCTGTAGAAGGGGAAAGGAAGTTGTCATCAGTTGCAGTCCTAGGACAGAATTAGGCTAGGTTCTGGCTGGCTTCTTTGGTGGGCTTTTTTGGGCTGGGGCATTATGGAAAGAAGAAAGAACTACCTTGTAGGAAGTCCGCATTTTATAACAGGTGCTGCCTAACAGCTTCCAACCTCTTCCCAAGCACCACTTTGAGAGGTGAGTTGTAGAGACAGATTAGCAATCAGGGGAATTGGGCTCTGTCTGCCGGTCCCATAGAAACCCCTCACACTGCATTTTGTCTACTCTTCACATTGGGAGGAGAATGGGGTTGCCAAAAATATGCTTTCTAGGGTGGCAGAATCAGGATGAGAAGTGGCTATTCCCTGTGCCTCTTGCTGCCTGAAGAAGTGAGTCCTTCAAATCTCCCAGAGGCTTGGGATCAGGTCTATCGTGGGACAATAGGGGAGGTACAGCTTTGGGGACAAATGACCAGAAGTTCAGGTACCTGTTGGGTGCTCCTCCCACCTCCGCCTCACTTGAGGACCCTGGTCCTCTCGTGTATACAATGAAAGGTTGAAATTACATAAATGCTGAAAATCCTCCAAGCTCAAAGTTTCTCTGAGCCAGCAATGTACAAAGTTCTATGGGCAAAAAGAGATTTCTCCAGCCAGTTCTGGTTTCTGTGGGCTATCCTTTGGGACCTTGTTTACATTGTCTCTTGAGGGAAAGATTTTTAAAAGTCTGTGTAAAGTCTTCTTTCCTAAGAGGGGCTTCTATGTAGAGCAGTATTGGTGGGGATGGAGGGGGAGGCAGGCCATAATGAGGGAGGATGTAGAAGAAAAATAAATAAACTACCTTAGTATTTACTGCTGGCAGTACCATCTCAGAAGGAGTAACCCCATAAATTGCTTGTGTTTGGCTACGGTAGGGAGGGCTGCCTGCCTTATTCTACTTCCCCTGACAAAGCCTCTTACGGCCTGCCACATTGTTAAAAAGAGTGAAGGACTAGAAAAAAAACATTTCAAATAAAAAAAATTGTATCCTAAAAAGTTTTTTTTTTCTTTTCCTCACTTATGTATTATTTTCTTTAAAATGAGAGAACTGATGAAGAATTCCTTTTTATTTTTTTAACTCACAGGTTCCATAAGAACTGCCACTGTCCACTAAACATTGCTGCCCCAAAATGAGCACAAACCATTGACAAACTGTTAAAAAAGAGTTGCTTTATGTGATTTTTCTATCTCTAAAAGTAAAGGGCAAAAGATGTTGCCTAATCTGGTTCTATCTCATTTTCTTCTCCGGGGGAGCTAGAAACCCAAAAAGAAAAGGAGTTTGTTCTCAGTAGCTTTCCATTCAGCTGGAAAAGAAATTGCTCAAGTCCCTCTGGTTGCTACAACTTGGGTTTCTCCTTTCTTGCCAAGTTTGTGGTGGGGTGGCCATTACTGCAGTCCCCTAGCACCACCTGTTGTCTATTTCAGGAAACTAATTGTGCCCCCAAAACTGCTGAATTAGGATACCGGTATCTTAAAATCCTTTAAACTTTTCTGAAAAATCTCAAAATTTTTAAATTGTAATTCCACCTTTGATTCTCTGAGGAGAAATTTATAGTCAAGTTACATTATTTCTTCTAGACTTACAGGATGTTAGTAAGGGCCCTTAGAAAATATTTAGTTGTTTTTTTTTTTTTTTAACCTAATGTGGGATTAATTATGGCCACTATTTTGTGAAACCCAAGAGGGTGCCAGGCACGGCACCTGTAATGCCAGTACTCGAGAGGAGGAAACCGGAGAATCACAAGTTCAAGGTCAGCCTGAGTGAGCTCCTGTCTCAAAAAAAAAAAAAAAAAAGAACCAAAGACCACCACCACAACAAAGAAGGTTAGGAAATGCTGGGTTAAATAAGCATTAATTAAACATTAAATACAGAGGTTCTTTCCTGCTGGCCTTCTCAGAGCATTTAATATGAACAGTGCATTTCCCAAGGGGAAATGCAATTTCCTAATCACATTTGACAGCAGAACCACTTTTTATATGAATTTCTTGCAGGGCCAATATTCCATGGAACACACTTGGGAAGTGCTAATTGAGTCCAAATGAATTATTATACAAATTTGGAAACTGAGTCCCAGGGAGGGGCCAGTGACTAAGTGGTAAGAAAGACATTGCAAGGGCCCCCAGCAGGCAGCTTCTTCACTATTTCCCTATGTACAATGCATGTTCACTTGTGGAATGGGGAATAGCCTTGCCTTCAGCCAAGGACATTGGGAAACTCAAGCAGACCCCTTTCAAGTGTGTTCCAACGCTTTCGGGAGAATTTGTTTCCGGTGTTTTCAATTTGATTTCTCTTGTCTCTTCTGCAAAAACTTCATTGTTTTTACTGAGATGATTCATGCTTTGTTAGGCTTGTAAAACAAAAAAGAAAACTTCATTGTTTTGTAAAAAGTCTCTGTTCACCACTTATTAAGCTTATTAAGTACCTACTATGCACCCATACAAAGGAAGGCAAGATAATGCATCACATCCAATAAGAGCAAAGGTTTGCAGGACTGAATTCTGGTTCTAACACATACTGGATGTGCATTGTTTGACAATTTGCTTATCTTTAAGATTTAGACTCCCCATCTAGAAAATGGGGATTATAATACCTCCTTCATAGGATTATGTTGAAGATTTAATTAGATAATATACTGCAAATGATTAGCTCAGTGCCAGCACATAGAGGTGACAATTGAGGCATGGTCCCTGCCCTAGAGCTCTTGATAGATTAGCTGGAGAAAGATGACAGATACACTTAGAAACTTTAAGTAGCAATACAAGGGGTCGGATTAGAGATCTCAGCTAAGTTTCATATCACATTCCAACTCCAGTCAGCTTTTAGTGGCTGCTGCAAGTACCATTTATTTATCTATCTACTTATTTAATTTGAGACAAGGTCTCACTATGTAACCCAGGCTAGCCTTGAACTCACAGTCCTGCCTCAGTTTTCCCCAAGTGCTGGGATTAGAAGCATGGAGGAGGATCAGAAGTCTGAGGCCAGCCTGGGCTACATAGCAAGACCCTGTTTCAAAACAAAAACAAAACAAAACAAAAAAACAACAAAAAAAGAATTTTAAGGTGTTTTTTCCCCCTACAGGAGTGTGGAGTATAGATACATGGTATTAGGGTGTGCATTTGCCATTCCTATAATGAATGATAGAAACATTAGAAGAGTTGGTTCTGGAGTTCTGGAGGAGGTAGGCTAAGTGAACCTGAAGGATGGGTAGGAAATGAATGGGAAACAATGAAGCGAGGGAGGGAAAGATGTCTGACACCAGGAATCTTGTGAGTAAATGTGCTAAAGATAAAAATAATATGGCCCATTTGGGTGGCAATGAGTAATCCAGTGTGTTTGGAGAAAGACTTGATGTTAAAGATTAGCTCTATAAATATGGTAACTAGAGATGCTAAACTAGTCACCCAACATCAAATGTGCTGTCCCATTGTTCCCATAAGCTCCCTCATATGCTCTGGACCACGCACCTGGATTTGAGGGTCAGAGGTTGTAGACACCATTCAGTCTCTAGTTCCAGCGTCTCTACCATGGAGCTAGTCAAAGGCTGTTTCTGATAGTCCTTGCTTGTAAAGACAATATTTTGATCTTAAGTATATGCTGTTGGTCAGAGTCTATCACCTTTTGTACACCTTAGAAAGTGCTTATGAATGTCTCCCATCAGGCACAGATGCCAGTGCAGCTCAAAGCATCTGAGCTTCCCAGCAAATGCACATGTGGAAAAAAAAAAGTCACTGAAAATGAAAAATGAGCTGAGTGTGGTGGTACATGCCTGTAATCTCAGTGCTCGGGAGACTGAGGCAGGAGGATTTTGAGTTTGAGGTGACCCTGGGCAATATAACAAGACCCTGTCTCAAAACAGAAAAAAAAAAAAAAAAAACGAAGAAAGAAAAATGAATGAAGAGCAGCCTACTAGATATAGTTGGGCCTAGGCATACTATGTGTCTCTTCTATATCCAGTACTATACTCACCCTGGGAGAGAGATCAAAGCAGTACTTATTAAAACAACCAATAAAGATGGGAAGTTTTGAAAATTTCCTCTTTGCAAAACTTCATAACTTGGTATAATGAGATTTCATTCATATACTGTTTTTTATGAAGTGTCTCTCATGCAGTAGGCACTTCTGTGCTAGTTAGGACTCGTGACAAGTGGCAGAGACCTATCTCAAGTTCATTAAAGCAAAAGGGCAAGGGGTATTAGATGGGATAGTGTGATGGCTGAAAATCCAAAGACAAGAATGTGTCTATAAGGTTTAAGAACAACTAGAACCAGGGATTGTGAACACCGTCAGAGTTCTCTTACTCTTCTGGTCTCTGTGGGTCCACTCACTTTTCAGTAACTCCATTCTTTTCTCTACTAGAGATCAGCTTTCTCTATGTGGTAAAAAACATGGGTCCTACAGCTCCTAAATGTACTAGTCCATGTATATAATGTTCTTCCCTATAATAAACCTTCTTTCTGATTCTAAGACACAGGAAAAGACTCACTGAAATGTTTGTGTCAGCTGAACTCCAGAGTCACGAAACAATGGGGAAGTTTCTGTGGGGGATCACAAAGATGGGACTGAGGGAGGAGAAACTTCTGGAAGAAGTGGGGTGAGGTGCCAGGCAAATAATCCTTCACTTATTTTTCTTCACTTACACTGTTATATCCTTCACTTATATCCTATTATCCTGTTAGATCCTTCACTTATATTTTTTTCACACCAATTCAACTTAGCTACCAACAGAAAATTCCATTCACGTAATAAGCACCTATTCACTCACTGAATGTCTGCTTCATCCCAGGGGTTGCACTGGATTTTAGGGATGCCAAGAGCAACATGGTGCTTTCTTTAAATAATGTGCCTCTTAGAGAGCTAGGCATTCAGAGATTTAAAAAATGTAGAAAATATACTTGGCTGGGGACTTTTAGGGATTTACCATATAACTGGAGAAAGAGAAAACAATATACTTGGAGAGCAAATGACAAGCTATGTCCTCTGTGTGATGAGGTCAGGAGAAGTTTCCAGGTAAGAGAGATCCGTGAGGCCCATGTAGAAGCAGCATCTGGGAGAGACTGCTATTTTTGCAGGGTCTGACGAGGGTGCAGAAGTTTTGTTTATGACTGTGTGTTTAAAGTGCAGTATTTTCACAACATCACACCAAGTGAGGCCCCTCTGCATCTGGAGGCGTTCTGGAATGCAGCCTTCCGCCAGTGGCCTGTTCCTTGTTCAGAGACAGGACTACCACCCACAGCTCTTCTGATAGCCTTGTTTTTAATTGCCATGGCCTGTTGGATCAAAGCCGCTGAGTTTGATGCAAGTTCAAAATAATTTCCTTCAAGGATTAACTCATCTTTCTGGGCTTGGGAAGCTTACACAAGCAACATCTGGTACAGCCTGCAGAGGGATTTTTTTCACCCAAGGAGTTTCAGATTTCAGCCTGCGAGCCATCCTGCTGAATAACATGGACGGGAAACAGCGCCGGGAGACCTTATCTCGTAATGAGAGCTCTGTGGAACACTCCGCAGTCATGTTTTGCACATGACTATAATAAATGGTGCAAACTCTCACAGGTTCCTTATCGCTTTGTTTCTTGCCAGAGTGACCGGATTCCAGTTGTTGGGGCTGAAGTCCCCTTGTGGGTTTCCTCTGGGGCCATTGCACAGCCCATGCTAGCACTGTGAATAACACCCTCCCTGTGCATGGAGCAGCCCTGCGCTCACATTTTAATGGAGCCTCAGGGAATCTGTTGGTCAGTCCCTATCGCCAGATTCCATCAGGGCTGCCCAGGCCTCCTGGAAAGTCCTTGGTGCCATCTCCTTGCCTTTTGGTAAACCCTGGCTTTATTGTTCCCACGCTGTATCTCATGGCCTAGTCCAACCACCCTGGGCTTCTCTTCCAGGTCAAGGTTTTTACCATGTTTCTAAAGGTGAAACAGTGTAAAGCTGATCGTTGAGTATTATAGCAGGGTTGTAGGATTGTTGAGTATTATAGCAGGGTTCTAGGACCTATAGGGGCGCTGTTTTTATCATCCATGACTTATCGATGGAATGAGGCTCAGAGTTTGAGTAAATTGCCCAAAGTAAAAGCATAGACCATGTCTGTCTCACCCTTAAAACTGCCGCTTTTAAGGGATACATATAGACACTCAGGGGCCGGGATTTAGCTCAGTGGGTAGAGCGCTGCGCTGCAGTCTCTGAGGTCCTGAGTTCAATTCCCAGCACCACAAAAAAATGGGACAAGGGCCTGGCAATCCACTCCCAAGGCAATCCCGAAACACTCAGCCATTGAAAACCCTACGAGGGTCGCTATGAGTCGGATACCAACTCGACGGCACCTAACAACAACAACAACAACATAGACACTCAGGGAAACGGCCGTGGGAGTCCCACATCCAAGTGGAGGAAGGAAAAGGAAAGAGAAATGAGGAAAACCTAGAGTAGTGGATCTGAATTTAAAGAGGGGAATTTTTAAGCAACTGTGTCTAAAGCAGAAAGATTTGAGACTATCGAAAGCATTGGCATGAAGCAGACTACTGGGAAATGTTTTTAAGAAAAACTTCCCTAGTGGCTCTAGAAGAGGTTATTAGGAAGCAGGTAGGACAATACAGACCACAAACAAAAGGAAGGAAGAGCTAGAGGGTGGATCAAGCAGAAGAGCTGTGTTGTATCTACTAAACTGGAAGCTTGCGTTCGGACAAAGCCCTTCAGGTGATTCTGATGCACACTCAAGTGTGCGAACCACTGCTCTAGCACAGTGTTTCTCCTTTAGTGCCCGGTGGAATGACCTGGAATAATGGCGCTTGCATCTCATCTCCTAAAATTCCAATTCAATTGCCCTGTGCACTGGGATCTTACAAAGCTGTTCTGGTAGATGTAATGCGCAGCCAGGGTTGAAAACCACTGCTGTAGAGGGAGGAGACAATTGAGGGTGTGAAATCAAAGACAAGTGGAAGAGATGGTAACATTAGGAGCTCCGGTTGTGCCAGGCATTGTGCAGAGGCTGGGCTTTGCATGCCTTAACGAGCCTAAGGATCACGCAACAAGCTCCCAGGTGCTCCAGCAGCATTGCTTCAATGAATCCTCAGGACGAGTCTGTGAGGCAGGTGGCATCATTCCTCCCATTTTACAGATGACAACATTGAGGCTCCAAGAAGTTACCTGAGTTGCTTGGAGCATCAGGACAAGGAAGTAGTGGAGCTGGAACTTGAAAATCATGTCTTCACTGATTCCACGGTACTCAATTTTTAGAAAAAAAAATATGGCAAGACATATATATATATATATATATATATATATATATATATATATATATGATACATAACAAATTTTCTTATGTTTAAAAGTACATTAGAGTAGCATTCAAAATCTTGTGCAGCCAACATTACTGTTTCTAGAACTTTTTCATCATACCAAATAGAAACTCTTATCCATTGGACAATAATTCTCTCTGTTCCCTCCTTCCACGCCACCTCTGATATCCTCTATCCTGCTTTTTGTCTCTATAAGTTAAATACTCATTATTCATCACTTTGTTTCAGAATGGGCTCTAGAAGAGATGCTGAAGCTGAATTTGATCAAGACTTTTCCCTGAATTGATGGTATCTCTGAGGTAAGTCCACCATCTGCAACCTGCATTCCCAAAATACAGAACAATTTGTATCACCCCTCCCCAAAGCATATTCTCTTTTGTGTCTGTGCCTAGAACTTGCCAATCCCTCAAAGAGCTGTACCTTTTCCCATCTCACCTTCATTGTGCAAACTGCCTTCTCTGAGTCTTCTGCCAGAAATAATGAACAAGTGCTGCAAGTAGTATGGTCTCATAGACCAGGGATCCAGACATACACTCACTCCAACCACCTAGGCAGCTTGTGGAAATAGAGGTCCGAATTTCTAAGATTTCTATCAAGCTCCAGCTGATGATCGTGGGGCTGATCCCCAGACCATGTTTTAAGGAGTGGAGTCATAAGATGTAGCACTTCACCAGGGCACAATTGACTGCAGTGTTTCCTTGGCTGCTTCTCTACTCTACTGTAACTATCTTTAGGGCAGAAACTCATCTTGTCATTATGTTTCCAGACCTTAGTATTGTAGCTGGCCCAAAGGAATACTCAAGAACTGCTGGGAGCCAGCTGTGGTAGCACACAGCTATAGTTCTAGAACTCTGGAGGCTGAGGCAAGAGGATCATGAGTTCAAGGCCTGCATGGGCTACATATTAAGTTCGAGGTCATGCCTTGACTACAAAACAAGACCCTGTCTCAAAAAAAAAGTGCTAAATGATTGAATAGATAAATGAGCTCATAGGCTGAAAGAATTAAAAGGAACTGGATCTGCAAAGAGCCTCATAAACCATACCAAGGAATTTGAAATTTATCATGAAGTTATGGGAGGGATTTGGGGTTGGCATGTGATAACATCAAATGTGTGTGTGTGTATGGTATATAAGATGTGTAGGATAGGACCAGGACTGGAGTAAAGGAGACAATAGCAAGCTATGACACTAGTCTAAGGAAATAATTATAAAAGTCTGACTTAAGGCACTGATGGTCGATATAGGAAGGGGGAAGAAGATTCCAGACCATATAGATGGGATGACCACACAACCCCACTTGCTTCAGCTCATTTATCCTGGGTATGAGTATTAAGAGTGTCTCTTTCATTCCCCCAAAGTGCGCAGGTTTGGGTGACAATTATCTGTTCATTCTGTACATAGGAGAAAAAGTTAATAGACCATGGGGGCAGAGGGAGCAGAGTGAGGAATCTAGGATGATTCTCAAGTTCTTGCCCTAGGCGACCCACTGGTTACCACCACTGGGTGGTAACACCACTATGCAATCCAGGAGTCGGAGAAGCAGGAGCAGTTTCTCCTTAAAATAAAAATGTTTAAGTTAAAGAGTCATTGCAGCCAAGTGAGGTGGTGTACACCTGTAATCCTAGCACTCAGGAGGCTGAGGCAGGAGGATTTCAAGTTTGAGGCCAACCTGGGCTATATAACAACTCTGTCTCAAAACAAACCCCTCAAACCAAAGAGTCATTGCAAAATATTAAGTAAAACATGGCACACAGCATGGCAAGAACTTGTGTAGGAGGCACAGATGTGGCCGGTATTCGGAGCACTGACAAAAGGCATTACCAACTGAGAACATCTTCCCTGAACCTCCGAATTGAGTTAGTCTCAGGGAAATCTATTGTATTAGGAAACCTGCCTTATTTGCTGTTCAAACCAACTTCAGATGGGTGTCAAAAAGGCTGATTAATTCTGGCTTTTATTTCTCACTCCCCACATTCTTCCCTCCTGGTATGACAGTCCTAAGCCAAAGCTCAGGGGACACCAGCACGTTCTACCTCATTTATAAGTCTCATGATCCAATCTCTATTCATACTTGCCAACATTGCTGCTTCCCCCACCCCAGCAACATGTCAACAACCAGGTAATTATTTAATAAACCTCAGATGACATACCTTTGCTTCTTTTGGCCAGAGACCTTGGGTTTTCCCCGTTAGATGTTCAAGGTGGCTCATACTTAAAGGTTGCAAATGCAGTCAGGTGGAAGAATAAATTCACTCCTTAGAGCTTTTTGAGGGAACTTTAAGACAAAACTGTGGCTTTTCAGGTATTAAGAGGAAATGAAAGACTGAACTAAGCTCAGTACTCATTTTAATCCATGTGTTAAAGGTTATGTTAACAGCTGTCAAAGTGCCAGCCAATTCTAAATACATCACTCCTCACCTTAAATCAGATGTCTTGGGTGGTATCCCAAACTTGCAACTCTTGACCCTGACAGACAATTGTTAATGAAGGTGAAATCTGTCTTCTAGGCTTTCCTGTCATTGGTTCTAATATTAGCCTGATGAGCAAGTCAGAGTAAGAGAGCTGGAAACCCAGGATCCCATGCCCTGCTGCTAAGTTAGGCTCAGAGAAGATTCTATATTGGATGCTGAGCAAGTCAGATATCAGATCTATACATCTGACAAAAGTGAATGCTGAGGTAAACAAATATCCCATTCAAAACTAAGCAAAGGACTTTGATAGACATTTCTCCAAAGAAGATATAAAAATGATCAACAAGCACACACACAAAAATCTCCAATACCTGGGAGGTACAAATCAAAGCTATGATGAGCCAGGCACAGTGGTGCATGCCTGTAATCCCAGCGACTTGGGAGGCAGAGGTGGGGGATCATGGGTTCAGGCCAGAATACTGCAAAAAAAAAAAAAAAAAAAAAAAAAAAAAAAAAAAAAAAAAAAAAAAAAAAAAAAAAAAAAAAAAAAAAAAAAAAAAAAAAAAAAAAAAAAAAAAAAAAAAAAGGAGAGAAAGGAAGAAAGAAAGAAAGAGAAAGCAAACAAGCAAGCAGGCAGGGGAACCTACGATAAGATACCATCTCACATCCATTAGGATGACAACTACCAAAAAATGTGACAAGATAGAAAATATGAAATGATAGCATGTGTAGAAATCAGAAATGTTGTGCACTGCTGGTAAAAATGTAACATAGTACAGCCATTGTAGAAAATGGTATGGAATTTCCTCAAAAAATATTAAACATGAATTTCCATATAATGCAGCAATTCCACTTCTGGTTATATACCCAAAAGAACAGAAAAACAAGGCTCCAAGAGACACCATGCACAATATACAATACACAATACACAATAGCTGAAATGTGGAAGCAACCAAAATAACCACTGACAGACGAATGGCTGAGCAAAATGCAGTATAGACGTACAATCAACTATTTTTCAGCCTTAACAAGGAAGGAAATCCTGTCATATACTACAACGTGGATGAACTTTGAGGACATTATGCTTACTGAAACAAGCCAGTCACAAGACCAATGCAGTATGATTCTACTTGTATGAGGTAGTTTGTTGTTGCTGTTGTTAGGTGCTGTCAAGTCGGTATCCACCTCATAGCAACCCTATGTACAACAGGCAAGACACTATTGTTACTGTTTCTCTACTATTTTTATGGCTTTCAATGGCTGATTGTCTTTTGGGAGTGGGTTGCCAGGTCCTTCTCCCAAGTCTACAGCTCCTAGTGTTACCAGGTGGTCTCTTATCTAAGTACTAACCAGGCCCGACCCTGCTTAGCTTCCGAGATCTGATGGGATCGGACACCACAGTGGTATGGCTGCAGGCATCAGGTATTTAGAATAGGGAAAATCTTAGAAACAGGAAGGAGAATGGTAGTTGTCAAGGGAAGAGTGGAGAAGTTGTTTAATGGACACAGAATTTGTTTTACAAGGTGAATAGAGTTATGGTGGTGCATAATGATAATGGTTATACATTATGAATGTATTTAATACCCCTGAACTATACACCTAAAATGTCTAAGATGATATATTTAATGTCATGTGTTATTTTTTGTTTCTATTTTATGTTGTGGGCTGTGCGAATGTGTACTGGTTTGGTTTGGTTTATTTTATTTATTTTTTTGGAAACAGGGTTTTGCTATGTAGCCTAGCTGGGCTCAAACTCAGGATCCTCTCCACGTCAGACTTGCATCCTGGGACTATAGGCATAAACCACAAAGCCTGGCTTATGTTATGATATTTTTCTATAATAAAAAACAAGTTATAATATTTTTAAAATGAATGCTGAGGATTTCTTTTGGACTGCCAGCCTGGTAACAACCTAAATGGTCTTTCCCCTGGGCCCATCGTGACTTTGCCCTTGGGAAGTCCAGGACAGAAACTTCTTCCCTAACAGAAGACAGCCCCAGTCCATCTTACTGTACCAACCAGAAGCAAAGATACTAGGAGCCAAGAGTCCTAATAAATTGCACCTCAACAGCCTCCAGAGCCTGAATAATCCCGAGAGTCCCCCAACCTTAATCTCACTGTCTGGTAGACTCCGTGGCCATTCCAGTGCTCCTCCTCAGGGTCTGTGTGTGAGAGAGAACCATTCTCGAATACCATTAAAGAACAAGTCTGTCACACAAGTCAGCTGTCTTTACTGGTTCTACTCCTGAATCCCTGACCATGAGATGCCTAGAATTCAACCAGGACCCACCCTTTTAAAGCACTAATCAGACCTTTGGCACATTTTTCCAAACTTGCTAGTTTAAATGTTTCATGCCTCAGGTCCTTATATCATCCTAGAAAAGTTGACCAATTCGTACTCACAGTGTAATGGTTGATAATCTGTCAGTGTGGAAAAGGATGACTATAGGAGCCACATTCCTGGGTTTGGTCCTAACTCTCTCACTTGGTACCTGGTGACAACTTCACTACACCTTAATATCCTCAACAGTAAATTGGGACTAATTATGAGTAACTCCCCACTCACAGTGCCTGATCAATAGTCGCGGCTACTCTCAGTGATAACTTCATCACCAAGAAAAGTGGGACTCATGTTCAGCACCTATTATGGTTTGGATATGAAATGTCCCCAATGGGATCATGTGTTTGGATGCTTGTTCCCCAGCTGGTGGTGCTATTTTGAGGGGTTGTGGAAACTTTGGGAGGTCTGACCTGGCTGGAAGGAGGGAGGTCACTGGGGGTGGGTTCTGTCCAGGACAGAAACTTCTTCCCTAACACAAGGCAGGGGTATATCACTCCTGGCCACTTCCTATTGCGCTCTCTGCATTCTGGCTTCATGTGAGGTGATCTGAGCTGCTCCACCATACTCCCCTGTATGATGGACTAGACCCTCTAAGACCACGAGGCAAAATCAGTTCTTCCTCCTTTTAAGTTGGGTTGCCAAGTGTTTTGTCATAGTAATACAAAAAAGTAATAAGTAGACTATCTTCAAAGTAAGTGGTTGTAATCACTGAAAGATTCCCAACAAAAATGTTCAGGTAAAAGTGTTCTAAAGGCAAGATGACAAGTGTTTGGCAAGTTACAGGTATGGATCTCATTTGTTCCAGCATCCCACACATGGAAAATTCTTCCACATCCTCCCACATGTGTAAATGATGTGGGTACAAATTCATTCACCTGTAATTGTCAAAGTCGGGAAACCCACAATTGCTCTTCCAGTGGGGGACTTGTTAAAAGATATAGAGGCACAACCACACAATGGACAACTATACAGAAGTATAAAGCAAAACAAGCAAACTGAAAAGATAATGAAGAGCTCTGTATTGACAAGGGAAACATCTCCAACTTACATTGCTAAGTCATAAAAGGAAGGCTCAAAACTATTTGTGCAGCATGCTACATTGGGGTAAAAATTAAAAGAAAAACCATTTGGAAATGCCTGGTTTTGCTTGTCTTTTCATAAAAATCTGATAAAATCTGATAAAAGTAAGGAGAAGAGTGAATGGAGTAAATGTGAATAAGAGAAAGCAAAATGGCTTTTCATAGTGTACCATTTTATGTTGCTCTGATTTTTTTTAATCATGAATATATGATTCCATTCAAAAATTTAATAAAGAAGGGTTTGGAGAGTAAGGGCTGTGACTGCGGGAAGCTGAATCCCGCTTATCTAGAAATACCTTTCCACTCCACATGATGACTACAGGTAATGAAAGGCTGCTGTATTTTATATTGAGATAACCCTTGGGTATTTGTATCAGTTTGGATTCTTACAGGTATACACATCAGAAATGAATCTCAAGTTTACTGAAGTCAGAGAGAGAGATTCTGTCCACTCAGAACTTAAATGGCAACAGGCTTGGGGATGTCCGAGTCCAGAGCATGGTTTCCTGGGAAGGGCTGCATAACCCGAACTCTCTCCAGGCACTTCACAGCACCCTGGCTTCAACCACCAACCAGACTGCCGGTGTCTCCTTCAGTACTTTTCAAGCATCAACTTTGGAGGTCGCTGCCATCCCCAAATATGAGTTTGGGATCCTGCTGCCCTTCATTTTAGAAAGTGAATCTGCTGGGGGTGACCAAGGAGAGCCAGAAGCTTCTCCTCCAGGGCTTGAGTTGTGGTTGCTCTCTTGTGCAACAGACATGATGCAGATGCATAACATTCTGGACTGGAGAATTCAGGGCATTCAGAGCCAGACCAAGAGTATGTGTATGGGGAGACGGCCAGGCTTACTGGCTTGCCAGAATCAGGGAGTGGGGGAGAATGAGAGACACTTATCTCCCTCCCCCTCCCCCTTATTCATTCCAGGCCCAAACACCAGACCAGTATGTCTCCAACTGAGTAAAAAATGGGAACATGGGACAATGCCACATGTAAGAGATGTTGGGAAACCCAAACAGCACAACGCTGATGTACTTAATTTGGTTTATGAAATGCAATTTGCAATTTCTGTGGAATCCTCTGTGTTAGTGTTTAAAGAAGGGGGGCGGGGGCAGTTGATTAGGAATCAGGAAAACCAAGTCCCAGACTGGAATCTGTTGCCATCTGGTTACAGAACCACTTGCCGTCACCGAACTTCTCTCTACATTAGTTTCCTCATCTGAAAAATGTGACAATTAACTGCTTGTTCAACTTCATGGAGGTTAAATAAGAACATAAAAGCCCTGAAAACATATAAACATAACTTAGAAGTTAGTAAAGGCCACTGGCATAGAGGTGCATGCCTGTAATCCCAGCACTCGGGAGGCTGAGGCAGGAGGATCAAAATGAATTCTGGGACAGCCTGGGCTACACAGAGAAACTCTTTTCTCAAAAACCACACACACATACACACACACACACACACACACACAGTCTGTATTACCTAAGTAGCTTACATTTACTTTTTATTTTTGATTTGAAAAGGTTGTTATCAACTATAATTTGGATAACTCTGAAGCACGTTATATTGGCTTTGAGGGAGAGGAAGGAGGCTGTAATTCTGTAGTGGAATATGATGCTTTTTATCTGTCCAAGGTCCACTTCCCACAACTTTTCTTCGGAGAAACACCTTCTACCTACTGTTAGCCCCAATGTTTTAAGTGGTATTGGGCCCTCCTCGCCAGAGGTGGACATGTGACTAAGTTCTGACCAATCAAATCATCATTCACTCAAGCAAACCAATCAGGGACAATGAGTTTCACTTCCGGGCTTTTGTTGGAACTAGTAAGAACTCCTCTCCTTCTAAAGGATAGATTGTAGGTCTGGACATTCTAGAAGCCCTGTCAGTCCTACAGGGGAAAAGCTGCCTGAGAATGAGTCCAACAGAAAGGAAAGTAGGGCTGAGAGGAGGATAGAGTAGATCGAGTCCTGGTGACGAGTTTTGATTCAGCTATTCCTAATGACAGCACAACTCCTGGACTTCTCCATTACCTAAGTCAATAGATGATGCCTTTTCCTCCGTCAGCAAAGTTGAATTTCTGAAGTCTTCAGCTCTAAGGGTCTTTGACTGATAAATTCTGAGACTGATTGAGAATCTCCACAAAGATCAAACAACCATGCACACTTGCAAAGCTACATGAATTAAGAAAACATAAGATTTAAACCATACCTTTATAATATCCAAGGGGCTCTGGAATCAGCTCCCAGATAAATAAATTTCACAGTAGTACCCAGGTGACATTGCATAATATAACAGAGACACAAATTACTAAAATAAAGAAATATTTCATTTTTATTTTACTCTTTCAGACATGAGGTCCAAGGAAATGCAAGTTCATAGAAATTAAAAATGATACCAAAATGTGGATAAGGCCAGCTTTAGAAGTTGCATGGAATCAGCAGACTGTGAATTGTCTGGAGGGATTTTGGGCCTTTTCAGTTTGCCAAGACAGGTGGACCGTTTGGTCTAGCCCATGTAACAATTTCTGTGGTAACTGTCCAGAAGAGAGTTGTCATAGAATCATGAAGCCCAAACAACTGAAATGTTTACAGTACACAAAGCAAAACAGTCAACATTAATGGGTGACACAGACTGTTTACATTAAAATAACTAGTAAACTACAGTAAATAAATCCTTTATGTAGCACCTCAAACACCACTAGTCATTCCTTCATTTGTTCATTCATACAGGCATTAAGTATTTAATGAATATTCACTTAGCATTTAGTAAGCACCTCTGGTGTACCAGGAAACATCTCCAGTCATCCTTTAATTTGTTCATTCATTCATGCATGTTTGAGTATTTAATGAGTATTCAGTATTTATTAAGCACCTATGGTGTACCAGGAAGTGCTAGAGTTACAAAGATAAAGGCACACACTCTGCCCTCAAGGAGCCCTTGATCTCTTTGTGCAGACAGATGTGGAGATGAACAGCAATGCATCATGGGAAGGGCTGATAACAAAAGTCTGCTCAAGGTGAGGTACAGCCATTGATTCCTTCTACCACAGGTTCTGTGGGGAGAGTATGCAGGTTCCTCCTCCTCTTCAGAATAGCAAGTGGTCACTGTCTTTCAGTGCCAGTGTTACAATGGTGATCCACAGCATTGTGACAAGTCACAGTCGACTCAGAAACAGTATGGTTATCAGTTCCCCACCACTGAACACTTAGGGGAGACACAGGTTGCCCTGGCAGAGGTGGCAGACTACTGCCAAGTCTCACCTCCTCACTCACTCAACAAAGAGTTCATGGGACGCCACTACGTGCTCCCTACTCCCCAGGCGCCCTCCACATCTGCCCTTGGTACATGCTGTCAAGTTTGTAGTCTGAGGGTCTTGAGAGAGAGAGAGAGAGCACTTCCTGTCAATATCCCAAGGGCTACTCCCTCCAGAATGCTGCTGTTTCCTTTGTGTTTGGCAATTTGGGTGAAAAGGTGAAGTCTGTAAGTCCTGCTTACGACAAAAGGGCCTGACTCCCATTTCCTAGAGTGTTGTGGAACATCCAGCCACAGACAGCAAGGGGCAGAGCAAATAAACAGCACCCTGTACTTGGAAGTTCCAGCTGCCCTCTCCCCTTTCTCACTGTCTCTCTGGGACCTGTGTTCTCTTTAACATGTGTACGGGCATAAAATTAACTCAGTATGTTTAAGTTATGCCAGTCACAATAAAAGATGGTTTTATACCCCTAGGCTGCCTTGCTGGACTCATCCTACCTGGAATTACATCCACTGCAGACCACCAAAGAGCAACAGGAGTAAAAGCTATGGGCAGGGAGACCAAAGAGGCTCAATCTCCAAGCCGAGGGCAGCCTTCTTCATTCACTTAGAGTTGATGTACATAGTGAATCGTGTTAAGGTCTCTCGAAAGAAGAGTTTGGCTTAGCTCAGCTAAAAAGTCAGAGTACCTTAGTGTTCATTTATTAAGTAAATCTTTAAGTTTGGGTACATGATCATTATAATTGAATTTTACAAGTGCTTTTATAATAAAAAAGTTATACATTCATTCTCTAAAAATATTTTAAAATGAATATTCTGATTTTACTATTTAAGAAAATGTATTAAATTTAAATTGCTCATTTAGTGTATTTCCATAGATCATTCACACACAAAGACAAAAAATAGAATCTGTACAAAAATAAGAGCTCTCCATTTTCAGTAACACCTTATCTTTTCTGTATACGAATTTGTTAATATAAAAAAGTATCTCAGAAAAGTATAAAAATATTACTACAATGTTATACATGCTCTACATTCTCTAGGAAAACATACCTTTGTAAATAGGACAACTACTAGGAATTCTTAATGACATTCAAGTCCCAGATGTGCCACAGATGCATCCCAATGAAGGCAGAATCAAAACCCTGTCCATCCTCTGTGCCACTCTCAGAAACTGCCTGCGACATTTGCTGAGCGAGACAGGATTCTCCTTTCTTCAAATGTCACCATTGATTTCTGTGGATATCCTTAGGGTGACACTCTATTGATAAAGAAAGAAATAAGATTACTGGGGGGAAAAGAAAGAAAAAGAAGGAAAGAAGAATGGAAGGAAGGAAGGAAGGAAAATCTTTCAAAGAAATGAAACAATTCCACTGCTAACAATGAAATTTCCAGCAGCTTTAGCTCACCTCAAAAGTGACCTCACTATGGCTTGTGCTATGTTTGAGTGGGGTCCTGAAGAACTTTCTTGGCTTTCTATATCCTTTTAGCGAATAAATCACTTATTTAGAAATATAAGATTTCCCTATGGCTGAATCTGGCCTGCACCATACCACTGTGGCATCAGATCGCATCAGATCTGGGAAGCTAAGCAGGGTTGGGCCTGGTTAGTATTTGGATGGGAGACCGCCTGGGAACCAGGTGCTGTAAGCCTGGGAGAAGGACCCAGCAACCCACTCCCCAAAAAACAATCAGCCATTGAAAACCCTATGAATGGCAGAGAAGCACTAACAATAGTGCTTCTCGTGTTGTACATAGGGTGGCTATGAGTGGGGCACCAACTGGATGGCACCTAACAACAGCAACAACAATGGCTAAATCTGCTAAGGCCCTTCTCTCTGCCTTATCTAAATCTGCTAAGGCCCTTCTCTCTGCCATTTTTCTACAACATACTTTCAGTTTTTACAAAGACATTTCTTATTTTTTGAAACTAATAAGTGGGATCTACTTGAAAACAGCCACAATTCAGGATACTGAGGCAGAAGAATTTCAAGTTCGAGGTCAGAGGCAGCCTGTATAACTTACTGAGACCCTGTCTCAAAAAAAAAAAAAAAAAAAAAAAAAAAAAAAAAAAAAAAGTTTAAAATTGCCTGGGGGTGCAGCCCACTGGTAGAGAGCACTTGCAAAGCATGTGTAAAAACCTGGGTTCAACCTCCAAGTACCAAATTAAAAAAAAAAAAAAAGGAAAACAACAAGGATACATGTTTTTGAGCATCAGATGGCAGAGGGCATATGAAAATTTCATTAGTTGAGTAACTTGTTAGAGATGCTGCTTCTCTTTGGTAATAAGGTAATGAACTAAGTTGTATAATACATACTTTTTTTTAACACTTTAAGGGGAAAAATGTCCATTTCAAATGCAAGACATTTTCTGTGAATTTCTACAGAAATCCTAATTGTCAGCAATTTATATAACATTTGAACTGAAGAGTACCTACCTGGAAATCTTGGATGAATGTTAGGAAGTAGAAAATAAAACCAAAGGCCACAGTCCATTCACAGATGGCACTTACTACATGATATATATAATCCTAAGAACAATAAGAAAGGAGACTTTAGCCTAAGAAGACTCACTTTAGCATACAACCTGAAATAATAATGAGACCGACCAGCAAAAAAAGCTGCACAAGAGGCATAAATTAGAACCTTGAGGAAGTACCCTAAGCAAAGCCACATAGATAAACATCAGACACCCACCCAGCAACAGTGAGAATGCAATTATCCCAAAATTTCTTCCTGGCTCTCACACACTCTGGTTTTAAGATTTAGTCTATGTAATATCAAGAGATGGAATAAGGACCACAAAATAGCTGAGACTGGGAAGCGAATCTGGACTCAACAGAAGAAAGAACTTTCTGTACAAGGCACGACTTGGTCTCCCACTACTAGGAATCCTATAGTTGAAGGGCACGCTTAAGCAGCATCTAGTGGGCGCTCCTGCGGTTACTCCAAAGCATGAGTGTGTGCGTGGAGGCAAGACTGGATTTTATGTTTCCCTGTTACTACAGAAAATAAAAGTTCGGCAAAGGGTATTGCTTAATGTGATAAGGTAAATATAGTCACAAAGCAAATGCCAGTAATGAGACATTCACACCACGGTAACTGTGTATCTTCTTGGGAGAAAGAAGGAGAGAATAAAAGCCAAGAATAGGAGGGGCTGGCTTTCTTCTTCTTTTTTTTTTCTTCCTTCCTTCCTTTCTTTTCTTCTTTCTTCTTTCTTCTTTCTTTCTTTTTTCTTTCGTGGCCTTCCTTCCTTCCTTCCTTCCTTTTTCTTTCTTTTTCTTTCTTCCTCCCTCTTTCTTTCTTTCTTTCTTTCTTTCTTTCTTTCTTTCTTTCTTTCTTTTCTTCCTTCCTTCTTTCTTTCTTTGTTTCCGTACTGGGGATTAAACCTATGGCCTTTTTCGTGCAAAGTGAGCCCAGTTCTACAACTAAGCTACATCTCAGCCCTCATAGTGGTTTGAATCAGAGCTTCCAAACTCAGTTGCTTCTAGAGGGCAGAAAATTAATAAAAATAATTGTCAATGTTAATAAATGTTAATAGAGAGGGAAGCCTGGGGGCCCATCCCTCATCAACTCCTTCCATTTTCACAAAATAGGAAAATAATATGCCAGAGCTACTTCAAAAGAAGTAAAAAAAGCCTACATGTGTGCATGTGAGTGTGTGTGTGGGCACATGTGTGATCGGCTTAATTTTTTTTTAATTTCACTTTCTGCTCTGCTATAGGCTACAAGTATAAGTAAACAAGTGTGCTGGATTGCAGGTCAGTCCTGAGACGATAGCTTTTTTTCTTTGGTCCACAAAGATTTCAGGGAGGCAAGCCAAACCCTCATAGACATCACTTTCACTTGGCCTTCCCCCAGGATGGTCACCTCTACCCCTAGTTCTTATCTAAGGGCACAGTGGAGAGAATCTGGCCACCCTACATTAGGAGTGGAGAACAGAGATGTCCTATGTTTGGTGCCAGCTACAGGGGACATGATCTATCCCATATCAACCCTGGACAATGAAGATAGAAAAATTGAGGGGGACTTTCTTTAGCATGATATGAATGAATGTGCATTGAACCAGGAGTCTCGATTTCTCCACCATGTGTGAATGTAAGCCAAGTGCTAATCTCCCTGCAACATGAAATGAGACAATGATTTAATAATTCTCACCCTCCCTATCAAGTAAGCCAGTGCACACAAATGTTCAGTGAAAGCCCTAATGTACTGCGCAAAAGTTTGGGGTAGGAGCTAAATGATTATTCTAATTCAGGTAGTTGATGTAAAGGGTTTTGTTTGCAGCCACTGATACTGGAAACAAAGGCAACACCAGAGTGGCATAGCAATTTATCAAGTGGAGAAAGCCAAGTGTTTAAACACTTCTGTTGTTGAGACAGGGTGGTGCTATGTAGCCCAGGATGGCTTAGAACTAGCGATCCTCCCTCCTCAGCCTCCTAAGTACTGGGATTATAGGGGTGCACCACAGTAACATGCTAATAGGAGGTAACAGATTTTCAACTACTTGGGGATATTCTTTTGTTAAGCCTTTCTGAACAGCTGGTTTGTATTACATTTGTGGTGGAAGGCTGCCACCTAGTGGTTGAAGAGTAAAGTACACCTGGGGCTGCTCTACAGTCAGGAGGAAGTTCTCACCAATGAAAAGAGGAACCAAACTCCCTTCAGAGAGGGCTATTTCCTTACTACTCAGGGGAAAATTGCCCTTTGTCTAGGTCTAACCTATTGGCTAATTTGACCATTTTAGTGTTATATTCTAAGGAAGTATTTTTTAACTATCTGGATTTTCTTGACCATCATCTTCAATGTCTCCTTTGTCTCAGTGGCTTCCATCAAGTTCCAGAATCTTCCATTTTGGAAAATTCTTCCTCTGACCCCATCATCCCTTCTAGCCATCACTGTATTCCTCTTCCTTCTCTCACCTGCAGTCCAGGATAGGACTCAGCAAACAATTTGGTTGATGGCTGAATGAGTGAGCTATTCCTCTTGCCACCTTCTTAACCCCCAGCACTTAGCTTCTAACCTCCAAAGCTTTTTGAAAAACATCAGGGATTTCCTTATTACCCAAATTCAGGGACCTCATTCCTAAAAACTGTTAACCTCCTCCCTTAAAAAAATGCCCTTCCCTTGGTCTCTGGGATAACACCTTCTCTCGTTCCACAGTGAGAATTAATTGCTATTGCTTCTGAACTTCTACAGTGTGTTGCTTGGACTTTGGTTAAGAATTTCTTTTATTCTTCAATACACTATATTTGGCTGCTGACCACCAGCCATTTGCCTCACTGTCCCACGGCCACCCTTCCCTCCAGCATTCCCCAGCCGTGTCTGGCTCGTGGCAAGGACTCATCAGTGATGTCCATGATACTGCACAATTCAGGTTCTTCTTGTAGGTTCATGTCCACTCCCTTTACTTCTTATTTGCTGGAGACGTTCCTCTACCTGCCCATCGGAAAAACTCTCTGCTCTTCTCTCACCACCTCTCTTTTCTCCTGGGCATCATGCGTTCGTTCTCATGTGTGACTTGGCTGAACCACCTCCGTAGGTATCTTGCTGCATGAGGTGATCTCAGTTCCACGTGTTCTGATGTTTGGTCTGGAAATGACCAGTCCATGTATCCTACATTCTGATGGTTTTCAGTCTTCCCAGAGATCTAATCCCACTAATTTCTAACTGAACATTGCTCCTCGATGCCTCACTACAGCATCAGATTCAATGATCCCAAAACCAAACTCATCTGTGTCCACCTACCAAATCATTTATCCCACTTAGAGACCTTATCTCTGGTCATGGAAATAAATTATTTGGTTCATCCAAGACAATAGCTTGGAACTGATCTAGAAATCATCATACCCTTTCATCCTCAAGTTAATTGATAGCTGGTACCCAGTGAGTGATTTCTTCCATATAATTTCCCAACCTTGATTTGAATCTGAATTAGTAGAACTATCTTTCTCCTGCCTTTATAAGGCTGAGCTCTCTCTTCAATACATCTCAGGTGTCTTTTCTGCCTAACTCTACTCCAATAATACTCTCTCAATTTACTTTCTTCTTCAAAAGTCTTCAAAGGCTTACTCTGGCCCCCTAAGTCCAGATGAACCTCTCTGCGTGCCTCTTAAACCCACTGCTCCCTCACAGTTATCCCTGACTACATTTAATTCTCACTCAATCCTGAAGTGAACTGTCTGCTACACTGAAGCTCATCCTGTCCTCACTGCTTAATGTGCCACATGTCCTCTGACCGCCACGCGCCTGCATTCATGTTGTCCCCCTCCCCTAGTGTCCAACTCCTTTTGCTAAGCATGGATGGTTGAGATGTTTAAGAAAGAAATAAGGACTTCAGAACCGCACAAAGTAGCACATGCCTATAGTCCCAGCAACTGGGGAGGCAGAGGCAGGAGGATCAAAAGTTTGAGGCCAGAGGTAGCCTGCGTAATTTACCAAGATGCTGACTCAACATAAAAAGTGAAAAATGGGCTGGGCATGCATCTCAGTGGTAGAGCACTTGCAAAGCATGTGTGAGGCTCTGGGTTCAACTCCTAGTAGCACAAACAAAAAATGAGAGAGAGAGATGGGGGGAGGAATATCAGGAATTCAGAATTTTGGAAATAATCCCAGGAACCATTTGGGATTACCCCTAGTAGCTAATGTTAAACAAAAATGATTAGAGGCCCTGGTTTTGGCATGAGCTCTTGCACTATGCACCAAGAGCCCAGACCAAACCAAAATGGAGTTCCCTATGCTAAGTGGCACATAATCAGACTGAAACTTTAAGGAAGCAGATAGATCCAAAAATCCCACCAGTTTTTTTTTTCCTTCTGAAAATAGGAGATTCCAGTTTACTTAAGTCATTGTTATAAAGAAATCCCTTCACTTTAACCCTTACCAAAAAAAAAAAAAAAAAAAAAAAAAAAAAAAAAAAAAAGAAAGAAAGAAAAGAAAGAAAAAGAAGAAAGACTATGAAGTAACCTGATGTAAGCAAATCAGCTTTTCCCCATTGTTCTGTCCCTTTGTTCCCATGTAACAAAACCCACTGTTCTGCCATTGTTCACTGAAGCCCTCCTTCTATTATATGACAGAGGCTGCTCCAGATTCATGAATTGCAAATAAAAGCCAATTAGATCTATAACTAAATTTGTGGCAATTTTGTCTTTTGAATCTAATTACTGTGCACATGTTGCCAAATAATTGGACAATAAGTTGATGATGTGCCATATTCACGCCACATTTTGCAACTTGTCCTAAAAAATAACAGTGATCCTTCCTAGGATTTGCCCAGCTACAAACTCACATACCCAGGTTCAACGATCATATTGAGAACAACTTAAACATTACCTTTTCTTTTGGATTCCACTCCAGCTTGGTTATAGAAATTAGTGAGGCACAGGCAATCACTTGAAAAGAGGAAATTGTTAAGGAAACAGGTCTTTGAATGCTAAGACAATTCTACTACATTATAATCGTTGCAGTGTTAAAATGTGAATGCCAACATATCTATAGTCAAACCTGCTGTAATAGTTTCTGGTAATCTCAAACCTTCAATTATGATAGCAGCTAAGTCACAACACAGAATGACAGTTATATCTTAACACTAATTTTTCAGTTCTGTATAGAAAAATTTTAATCTGCAGCTGCATTCTTTCCCAACCTTGAACTTCCTGTGTGTTCCCACGTAAGCCAGCCATTTAAAGCTGAGCCAAATGGCTGACACAGCAATCTAAGATGGGTCCTTTTTGTGTACTTGCCACTGAATAAAAATACTTTTTCCCTAAAGTACTGTTCTCAAGGAATGGCTTTAAGGAAAACTTAACATTTCATATACAGAAATTCAAACCTTTACCTTTTCAAAGTAGACCTTTGTTGGGTAACTGGATTTAAGTGTAGCCCTTCCTCTTAACCCAAAGAGTTTATAGACCAAAGAGATTCAGCCTACATTAGACTCTGGGGATGAACTGGCAATACCCCACAGACCAGCCCACTGATGCCAGGGCCAAAGGCTCCAGCCCTCCCTGGGCATTAGTGTCTGCACAAGGTAAGAGAGAAAGCTAGTAGGAACTAGAAAGATCTAAAAGGTCTACCAAAATACAAAGAATTCAAAGTGCTGAGTTCATGCAGTTTAGAGCCTCTTCTGAATTCAGAGTCAGCACGTGCTCCCTGGGTCCCCTTCTTCATATTTTGCAATGCTGAATACTTCTTAGTTTCTCAAAATAAAGCAATAGAAAGCAGAGAAGTCGGGTGTGGTAACTCACTCCAGTAATCCCAGCAACTCCGGAGGTGGAGGCAAAAGGATCGCTGGTTTGAGGCCAGAGACCCTGTCTCAAGATAAAAAATAAAAAGGATCTGGGGGTGCAGCCCAGTGGTAGAGCACATGCAAAGTATGGGTGAGGCCCTGGGTTAAACCCCTAAGTACCACCACACACACACACACACACACACACACACACACACACACAAAATTAGAAAAGAAAGCAGAGAAAAATCCTCTGATCACCTCATTACGGTACTTCTGTATCTACTAGTGTGAAATGCTCTTAATTCCTGCGTGTATTTATCCTTTAGTCTCATCTCTGGTGCACCAGGTGCCACACTGGTTTGAAGGGGAACTTGGTCTCAGCTCTCAGAAACATTAGAACCTTGTTGGACAAAGCCCAGAGAATGTGTCAAAGCTCAGAGAGAAAAGGATGGGCTACAGTGGTGACTCAGAGAGAAAATCATTAACTCAGAATGGAATGGCATTTGGGAGTCAGAGAAAGCTTCAAAGAGTTGTGCTTAGTCTGAGTTGTAAAGTTTAAGTAGCTCTCCAGAGGCCAGGCACAGTGGCGCACACCTAAAATCCCAGCAACTTGGGAGGCGGAGGCAGGAGGGTCACAGGTTCAAGGCCAGAGGTAGCCTGTGAAATTTAGTGAGACCCTGTCTCCAAAAAAAAAGGTCTGAGGTGCAGCTCAGTGGTGGAGCACTTGCAAAGTACGTGCAAGGGCTTGGGTTCAGTGCCCAAGTGACACAGACAGCCCTCTAGAGCACCACCACACTACAGAAGAACTCTAATGGATTTTAAATTTTCTAGCAGCCACATTTTTAAAAACTAAAAAGAACTTAATTAATCTATCTTTTCTTCCTTTCCTTCTCTCTTTCCTTTTCTTTCCTTCTTTCTTCCTTCCTTTCTTTCCTTCTTTTTTCTTCCTTTAAGACAGGGTGTTGCTATGGAGCCCAGGCTGGCCTTAAACTCTTGATCCTCCTGTGTTAAGCCTCCAGCATGCTGGATGACAGGAGTGCATTACCAAATCCTGCCCAAGGAAAATTAATTTTAATAGTATATCTTATTTAACCCGACATGTTAAAATATCATCAATATAGCAATATTGATAAATTATTTGTTATAGCTTGCATATCAATAAACATATCTTATTTAACCCAATGTATCAAATCATATTATTGGTGATATTATCATTTCGATGAGTAAAAATATAGAGAGGTATTAATGAGATTTTCTACATTCCTTTTTTTTTCTTATCAAATCTTTGAAATTGAGGGTGTGTTTTATATCGACAGAAATCTCCATGTGGACTAGTCACATTTCTGGTGTGCAACAGCCACACATGGCTACGGCAATAGACCTACAGCTTAACTCTAGAAGAAAGAGTAAAGGAACATAATCCAGCCAACGAGAAGTTTGAGCAACAACAAGGGGCTGGAGTGTAGCCCAGAGGCACTTGCCTACCATGTGTGAGGCCTGAGGTTCCATCCCCAGCAAAGGGGGAGGGGGAAGAGGGCAGCTGGGGAGAAAGCATAAAAATGAGGTTGAAAAAAAAACAGGAAGTGTCAGTTCATGGACGTCATGAAAGGAACCTGGACCGTGTACTGTGTATGCTGCCCGTGACTGTGTAAAGGCTTTCTATTTTTTTGAGGCAGGTTTGGATTACATGCATGCACCACCATGCCTAACTTCTTTTAAAACTTTAGAAGCTGGTGCTAGATGGACAATTAAGCAGGAAATGTTTAGAAGCCTCGGGGTGAATGACTGGCCTCATTCAGTGCTCAG
The DNA here is from genome assembly GCA_007922755.1 of Pedetes capensis. NCBI lineage: Eukaryota > Metazoa > Chordata > Mammalia > Rodentia > Pedetidae > Pedetes > Pedetes capensis. The sequence continues at coordinate 47,165 of VMDO01007398.1, forward strand.
GTTCTTTGGTGGTCAAATGAGGCTATTTCACAGAAATATTAGGGGAGGGAGAAATAAAGGCATTTTAAAAAGGCTTTAAATTCTTTGTAAGGAAACATTAAAAAAAAAAATCCCAACTGGCTAGCACTGCTGTGATGCCACATCCTAGCACTTGAGAGGCTGAGGCAGGAGGATCAACATGAGTCCAAGGCCTGGACCACACAGTGAGACCCTATCTAAGAAAAAGAAAGAAAGGAGGGTGGGGAGGGAGGGAGGGAGGGAGAGAGAGAGAGAGAGAGAGAGAGAGAGAGGAGGAAGGAGAAAGAAAAAAAGAAAAGAAAGGAAGAAAGAAAGAAAGAAAGAAAGAAAGAAAGAAAAAGAAAGAGAAAGGAAAGAAAGAAAGGAAGGAAGGAGGAAGGGAGAGAGAGACAGAGGAAGGAAGGAGGGAGAAAGAAAAAAGAAAGAAAGAAAGAAAAGAAGGAAGGAAGGAAGGAAGGAGGGAAGGAGGAGAGAGAGAGAGAGAGAAAGAAAAAGGAAACATTACTCCTATGCAAAGTTTAAAACAAAATACTCTTTCACATGGAAAAATTCCCATTCAACTTAATTTGCTACAGGGACACACCCGTTTCTGTTTGGGCCTGCTACCCTTTGGCATGGCTCACAGTAAGAACTTTCTAGAAATAAGGACTGTTAGTACGGGGAACTCTGAGGCCTTCAATGTTCATTCTGCTCAAACTCTCTGGTTTTAATATCTAGGGATCTGTCTTTAAAAGTTGAAAGCGAAGAAGAGTTTCCTACCCAAGCAATTTTGCTTATAACACTATACACACCTTCTACTGTAGGTTTTACAACTAACACAAGTTAAAAGTTTTAAGGAGATATATTCAAAAAGAAAATATATCTGTGACCCATACATAGGACAAAGGAAATAGGAAATTAAGAAGGAATTATCTTAAGAACAAGGAAATATATAGTTTGTTAGTAAATTTCTCAGTACCAGGGCTTAATTCCTTCCTGCTTGGAAATTTTACAATTAAAATTTTACTTCCCTAAGATCGGAGGAAAAATATCTAGGCCTCGTATCTTATATAACTTCTGTTTTTAGAAAGAAATGCAAAGCTCATTGCTTAGAAGAAGCACATGAGGTTTTGTTTTGTTTTGAGACAAGGTCTCCCTGTGTAGCCCCAGCTGTCCTGGAACTCTCTAAGTAGACCAGGCTGGCCTCAAACTCCCATTGATGCTCCTGCCTCAGCCTCCCAGTCCTGGGATTACAGGTGTGTGCCACCACACCAGGCTTTTGCACATGAGATATTCTAAGTATGTTCTAAAACTTGCCCACTTCATACCATAACCCAACCTAGACTAACAAAATCGTTGCTTACAAAATAGTTTCCCTTTTCCTACAACCCAGCATTAATCATCATTTTTTAATGACTCTGCAGCTTTCTCTGATATGACTAATTGTATTTCAAAAGATGGGAAATTCTCTACCCTTTAAAGACTGCAGCTTTTCTATATTCTTTGTTAAAGAAAGGGAAGAAAAGAGAAAAAGAATGACAATTATTTCATTTTCTCTAACTCAGAAGACACAAGTACGACACACATATTTTCTTTTTTTATATATTGCTGAATTTAAAAGGAAATGAATTTCATTTTGAAAATGCAATCAGGGAAGCCGGGTGTGGTGGCTCATACCTGTAATCCCAGCAACTTGACAGGCAGAGGCAGGAGGATCTCCAGTTCAAGGCCAGAGACAGCCTGCCTAACCTACTGAGACCCTGACTCAAGATTTTTAAAAAAAGAGGCTGGGAGAGCAGACCAGTGATAGAGCCCTTGCAAAGTATGTGCAAAGTCCTGGGTTCAACTCAGAAGTACCACAAAAGGAAAAAATGCGATCAGTGACTATAAAAAGGCTAAATGTGTTTTCCTTCGCTAATAAGTGAAAGGGAGCTTTTCAAATAATCTCTTAGCATGGACAAGTAAATCAAACCATCCTGACGCAGCATGTGGGGAGAGGGAAGAGTCTGGGCTCTCAGGACTTCACAGAGCCTTTGCTTGAAGTACAAGATCAATATTTGGTGTCTTTATCCAAGCACTACAAAGAAAAATAAATATTTTCACATGGTTGGTGAAACTGAGGGTGAAGTGTTCCTACTTTTTCAAATCTTCCTTTCATTCTACTTGCTTCCCCAGAGATTCTTTTGATCTAGTGAAACAAAGTTGAGGCATTTTCTTAACAATTTATACTTTTCTCCTATCTATTCTTCTAAAGAATATAGAAACTTTGTAATGCATTTTTTTTTGGGGGGGGGATGGGGCTAGCTTGCTGGGACACTGTGACAAAGAGTCTGCTTTGCTAAACTTTAGTCAGGCTCCTGAACCTTCTCCTAGGCCTATCTTTGCACTTTGAAATAAAGAACCCTGCTAAGCCAATTTGGCCAATTTATGGCTTGGATGTGAAGTGTTGCCAAAAGGGGTCATATGTTGGGGGCCTGGTACCAAGGTGGTGGCACTATTTGGGAGCTTCTGGAAACTTTAGGAGGTGGGACCTAGATGGAAGAAGCAGGTCACTGGGGACAGATCCTTGGGGGAATCTTGTCCCTGGCCCCTTCCTGTCCCTTTCTCTGCCTCTTGTCTGCAATGAGTGAAGAGGATCCCCTGCCAAATGGTCCCACCGCCATGATGCAATCCTCAAGTGCACGGGACCAAGAAAACCACAAGGGGACAGAAACCAGGAGCCAAAATCAAGCTTTCCTCTCTTAAGTGGCTTATGTTACCTATTTTGTCACAGTGACACCAAGTCTGACTAATACTCCCCAGTCTTGATATCGGATAGCCCAGGCTATCTGTCAAACTTCTCCCCCACCATCCCCCCAGGTGACGTCTGGTGAGCATGGCCTGTCTTCCACAAGAATCTGTTAGGTTGGTTGAACCAAAAGCCTCCTCCCCACTGAGGTTTCCTCTTGGTACTTTGTTACCCATTGATCCCATGCTGTTCCAAGGCTGTAAACTCCCTCTTGCCAATGCTATACTCAGAGTTGAGTCCAGTCTCTCTCCCCTACTGCCAGACCCCACCGCAGTGTGGCTGACATCTATTGCTATGGCCTGAAGTAGAATAGTCTTCCTCACTATACTTAACCAGTGTCCCTCAATTAGTGTTTTGTTTGTTTTGTTTTGTGGTATTTCAGGGCTATTCCCAGGGCCTTACCCATGCTTCGCAAGTGCTTTACCACTGAGCTGTACCCCTAGCCCATTTTTCATTTTTTATCTTGAGACAAGGTCTTGCTAAGTTATGAAAGCTGCCTCTGACCTTGAACTTTCGATCCTCCTGCCCTGGCCTCCCAAGTCACTAGGATTACAGGCATGTGCCATGATGCCTGGCTTCTTTTTTTCTTTAACAACTGATAGATGTGAAAAGGATACTGGGGACAACAGCCGCACAGGAGACGGCAGAGATGGCCATCCGTATGTGGCATGTCAAGAGGCTGTTCCACTGTGGACATGATTTGTAAGAGATGATGGACTGCAGGAGCGTGTACACCACACCGCAGACAAAAGCCAGAAGGGCGCCCCCATCATGGACCACTGGGACAGCCAACTCCTGGAGAGAAGATCACAGATGGGCCGTTACTCTGCGTGAGACTGCCAACATCCAGCCACGAACATTTACTCACTCTGGGATGCTCCAACCATGTGTCACGCAGACACCCCCTCCTTGGAAAACATGTCTGCTTCCAGACGAGGACCGAGGGAAAAGCCTTCCGTCGCTGAAACAAATGCCAACAATGGGGCTGCTCCACTGCAAGCTTGAGCATGTGGGACAAGGAAGAAATGACATCTGCCTTGGAGGTGGGACATTTGAGGGTGATGGGCTTTAGAGCCTGGCACACATGGGTCAAAAATCCTGACTCCACCACGAGACTAACCTTTGTGTAAAGCAGGGGTAGCCAACCTTTTGGCTTTCCTGGGCTGCATCAGGTAAAGAGGAATTGTCGAGGGCTACACATAAATTATGTAACGTAGTTGGTGCATACACACGGGCTAGGGTGTAGCTCAGTTGGTAGAGTGCTGCTGTGTGTGCTCTGTAGCCCTGGCTTGATCCTCATCACCATAAAAATGGGAGAAGGGCTTGGCAGCCCACTCCCAAAACAATCCAAAGATAGCCATTGAAAACCCTGTGAACAGCAGAGAAGCACTGAGATAGTGCCAGCCATGGTACAGTATTGGGGAGTGTTTCCTTCTGTTGTACCTAGAGCCACTGTGAGTCAGACCCAACCTGATGGTACCTAACAACAAGAACAAAGTGCATATACATAATAAGGGGGCTTGGGGTCATGAAGAAAATAAATGTTAAAGAAAAACACATGATATTGAGCCGGGCACAATGGCCCATTCCTGTAATCCCAGTGGCTTGGGAGGCAGAGGCAGGAGGATCGCAAGTTTGAGACCAGAGGCAGTCTGCATATTTAGCAAGATCCTGTCTCAAAAGAAAAGTAACAACAACAACAAAAAAGGGGGCTGGGGTACAGCTCAGTGGTCCAGCACTTGCAAAGCATACAAGTGCGATCTCCTGGGTTCAACTTCCAGTACTACCAAAAACAAAAACAAAAACAAAAACAAAAAGAAAAGAAAAAAACAAAAGAAAAGAAAAACACATGATGTTAAAAGATTTTGTGGGGCTGCATTAGCAGCTGTCCAAGTTGAACATGCCTGATATAAATACTAAGTCTCTGTTATCTATAAATGGGCATAGCCATTCCTGCCTTGCATGTTTGCAGTGAAGATGATATGACTCATTCCACATAAAAATTTCATTTCGGTATTGAGGATATACCTCAGCAGTAGAGTGCTTGCCTAGCATGTGCTATGTGCTGGACTCAACCCTCAGGATAAAACAGAAAAAAGGAAGTCTGCATTAACATCCTGTAATACATCACAGCAATTATTTATTTCTTAGATACAGATTTGTATACCTAGGATAGCTAGCATGTGCATATAGGTCCAGGAAAGTTACAAATAAAAAGTAAAAAACAGTCTATGCCTTTAACAAGATGTGCACACTTTTAAGTACTTAAAGAATTCAGGAAAATGAGGCTGGGTGTGGTGTGGCATGCCTATAATCTCAACACTGGGGAGGCTGAGGCGGTGGGATCACAAGTTGGAGGCCAGCCTGGGCTACGTAGGGAGTTCCTGACTTAAAAACACAAAACAACCACCCCCACCACCCTCCTAAAAAAAAGAATTCAGGAAAAGGACCACTGAGTGATATACTGAAAACCAGATAAGATGGTGTGTGTTATGTACATTTTATAACAAAAGTAATTTTTTAAAAGACTTAAAAATAAATTCCTTTTACCCATTGAATGTTAGGTATAGTTGAGCAGGAGGAAGAAAAGGCAAAGCAGCTACTGCTTATGAGTCATTTTCAGGAATAATCTGAGAATTCTGGTACTTTCCACTGTGTATTTTTTTTTTTTATCATGCTAAATAACTTGACATCCTGAATTTATGTGCTTTGTTTTCTCCCACTAATACTATCGGGAATTTTCTTCCCCAGCCCTGGCCAATTCAATGCATCCTTTAGGATCTAAATCTGCAAACTTCATGGGCCTCCACATTAACCCTGCCATGATCAGATCAATAGGTCCTGGATTCTTTGGTAGTTTTATCTGTTTTGTGTCTTTTTCAGGATGGAGCATAGACTCTCTCATCAAAGAGGTAGGGCATGCCTATAATCCTAGCTCTTGGGGGGCTGAGGCAAGCAGATAGAGAGTTGAAGCCCAGCCTAGGCTACACAGCCCTCTGCATAGCAGAGAAGCACTGACAATAATGTTTCGCCTGTTGTATGTAGGGTCGCTATGAGTCGGACACTGACTCAGCGGCACCTAACAACAACAACAAGGCTACACACACCAAGATCTTGTCTTAAAAAACAAAACAAAAACAAAAAAAGTGTCTTTAAGGGAAAAGATTATTAGGCTGAATTTTGGGTAAAGGATGAGATGAAAACTTGGCATCTTTTTTGGGCACCTGGACCCCTTTTTAGAAACCCTCTTAATAATTTAAAAGATAGTAAACATACAGAATATTAGACTATGGAGAAGGTGAAGCTTTGGGAATTTTCCTTTCCAAAACAGACCTCCCCCCACTCCTGGTGCTGGGGATTGAACCCAGTACCTCAGTGCATGCTAACCAAGCACCCTACCACTGAGCTAAACCCCTAGTTCTCCCCCATTTTTTTTGAGACAGGGTTTCACTATGTAATCCAGTATGACCTTACACTCATGATGTTCCTCCTGCCTCAGCCTCCCAGGTGCTGGGATTACAGACTTCCATTACCATAACCAGCTTGACATTTCTTTCTTGTTTTCTTTTTAATTTTATTTTTAACTGACAAAGAATAAATGTATTTGTGGAATTTTGTGTAAGTTTTGCTATAGGTTTACATGTGGGATGATTAAATCAAGCTGCTTAACATATCCATAACTTCACATACTTATTTTTTTTGTGTGTGGTCAGAACCTTTAAAATCTACTGTTTTGCCATTTTGAGATTTATTGTTGTTAGGTGCCATCGAGTCGGTGTCTGACTCATAGCGACCCTGCATACAACAGGTGAACCACTATTGTCAGTGCTTCTCTGCTGTTCATAGGGTTTTCAATGGCAGATTGAGTTTTGAGAGTGGATTGCCAGGTCCTTCTCCCAAGCCTACAGCACCTGGTGCTCCCAGGCGGTCTCCCATCCAAGTACTAGTCAGGCCTGACCCTGCTTAGCTTCCGAGACCTGATGGGATCAGATGCCACAGGGCTACTGCTGCAGGCATATTTTGAGATATACAGTATGTTATTATTAATTATAGTCATCATGCTGTACAATAGATCTCTAGAACTTACTCATTTTGTCTGAAACTTTGCACCATGGGTTTTGTTTTGTTCTGTTTTGAGACAGGGTCTTGCTTAGGTTGGCCTCAAATTTGTCATGTAGCCCAGGCTAGCCTTGACATCATGCTCCTCCTGCCTCAGCCTCCCAAGAACTGGTATTACAGGTATGCACCACCACACCCATCTTAAAGGCCTTAATTTGCTTTGTTTTTTTTTTAATTCTAGAATCAAGCAACTCTTTTTTCTATAAAATAAGAGTAGGTGTTCTCCTGCTTTGATCTTTTTACATCCCTTAGGTAAGTGAAATCATGAGACATTTGTCTTTTTGTGCCTGGATTATTTCATTTAACATGATGCCCCATGTTGTCTCAAATAGCAGAATTTCACAAAGGAAACTTCTTGAGGGAAAATAAAGCATTGACAGAAATTAGCGAGAATGCATCAAACAGCAGCCATCCCACCCACCAGTTTAGGAAAAGACTACCTGTGAACTTCCCACAAATATGGTTTATTGTGACTCGGGAACAATTAGCAAAGCCAGTCACCCTCTCGCAGCCTCACAGCTCAAATTCTTCTCAAAGTTAACAGGTCAAGTTGGTTTGCTCAAAGCTCCATGAAAACCAACTGCAGGATATCAAACAAGGAAGCTGTAAAGATGTATTTATGGGAATATTGACAAGGCAAACACTTTGCTCCCACAAAATTAAAAAGCTTCTGTTTCTGGTTTTTGTAAAGATTTGGCTGGGCCGTGGTACTGAACCCAGGGCCTTGAGCATGGTAGGCAAGTGCTCTATCACTGAACTATACTCCACTCCTGGTTTTCTATAAAGGTTTAATCACTTCATGAAAGCCAAAATCTACAGAACCAAAATTTCCATTGTCTAACCATCTAATTTTTCTTTCTAACGTCTTTCCTTTATGGTTTAAAAATGCCATATGTACGTCTTATGATGTTGAGTGATTCAGATGATAAAGTGATAGGATAAAGTTCATACTTTATCCCCATGAACAATTTATACCCACACTGCACCATATAATTTCTATTGTTCTAAGTATCCCTTTTCTTGTCTTTTTTGTTTTTTTCTAAATTTTTTCTGATGGTAGCACTGTGAGTGATATAAAGTGATCCCTTATTATCCATAGAGCAGATTGGTTCCAGGAATCTGTCCAGATATCAAAATCCACAGATGCTCAAGTCTTTTTTATAAAATTATATACTATTTGCATATAGCCTATGCACATCCCCATAAACCTTAGATTATTTACAATACCTAATACAAAACAAATACTATGTAAATAGTTGCTATACTGTATTATTTAGGGAATAAAAAGAAAGAAAAAATCCTTTATGTTCAGTACATGTACAATTTTTTAAGTATTTTAAATCTGCGGTTAGTTGAATTCACAGATGTGGAACCCACTGACATAGGGTTGACTGTGCCTACTTTGTTCTCAGAGATACTTCCTCATTTGAAATAACTTTTCACTGAGGATAACTTTTTCCCATAAATTCTGAGCAGATTGCCTCAGTTTGAAAGCCACCTCTGCCACAAATTAGTTATACAATCTTGAGCAATTATAAGCCTCCCTTGAACTCTCTTTTACTATCAATAAATAGGGGAAGTAATAGTATCTATCTCATAAGCTTTTTATTCGAATTATGAGTTACAGCATGGAATATTTTCATAAACATATCTTTCACATAGCGTAATTCCAATAGATGTTTGTTGTTAGGAAAAACAGAATGCATACCATCATAAAGCATAAAAAAAGCCCCAAGAGCCCTTGCCACATGACAAATGTCTCATGCCACCATTATAGCTCTCTTATTTCTCCATAGAGGGACAATAAAGATCAGAGAGTAAAATGGAGCCAGAAGCAAATTTAGTTTACAAAGTGCCCTCCTGAAGCCCTATATACTTACTTCAGGGAGGGGGGTAAAAATTTGGCTCTCATTTTTTTTTTTTTTTTTGCTTCCATTGTTAATAAGGAAACACTAATCATCACAGGATTTATAACATTCAGAAACTAAAATTGGTTGCCTCTCAGATCTGAGAGACACTCCCTGGTCTCTGGGTCACCCTGAAGATGTTGTGTTTATAAGTCAGGGGGCCTTTCTCCTCAACTCCTTGGAAAACACAGGACTTAGTTTCCTGGGGCACTTTATCATAATGCACCCCATCCACAGTGGGCATCCCCATGAGAAGTGGAGAAAAGGTGATTCTGTAAGGCCTATGTGGTACAAGTCAGTCTGGGGGGGTGCTGTGACAACAGTCTGACTTCATGCAGAAATAGACATTGGAGAATGGATGGACAGCAGACCATCCAGGCAGAGGTCTGTGGTTATTCAGTGAATGACATGCACTTGAGCAGCCCACAGCAGCCACCAAATACAGGCTGGGATACTGAACATTATCTTATTCATCCTGCAATGTTTCTAGGAGAGGCTGGGCATGGTGGCTGACACCTGTAATCCTAGGACTTGGTAGACAGAAACTGGAGGATCACCTCAAGTTCAAGGCCAGCCTGGGCTACATAGTGAGTTCCAGGTCAACTTGGGTTACACAGTGAGATCCTGTCTCAAAAAGCCACCACCACCATCACTACCACCACCACCAACAAAAACTCAATCCTATGAAGTATTACTATCATCAGTGTTAATGTGAAATTCAACAAATATTTTTTAAATATTTAAACATTAAATATTGTCTCCATAGATGAATAGGTCACGTGTGTTCTTAAACAAGATTGTGGGATGAGCAGCAATCCACAAATAACCATTATGATAATTTTTTCCAAACACTTCAAGCAGATTCTGCATAGAGGTTAATTTTCTCCACTGAAGCCATCTTTTTGGTTCTGCAACCGAATAACCCTGAGCAAATTATTTCACCTCCACAAAACTATATCCTCATCTACAAAAAGAAGAGATTGGGTCCTGGTCTTTGAAGACCAGATGGATTCTGCCAAATGGTAGAGTAAGCAAGTACACGCTCAGCGAAATCATCACAGAGGCTGAAGCTGTTCTCCGAGCAAACCACATCAAAATAAACAGGGAACAGGGCAGATCCCACAGCCTCATTTGAAGCACTTGCCCTCATAATCATGCAAACATGAGCCATATCTCTCCCAAGACCCAGCAAAACTAACATTCACGTGTTTAAAATGTCTCTAAAAATCAAACTAATTCAAGTTTTGGAAACCTCTGAACCATGTCGCTGGGATTTAGCTCAGTGGGTAGAGCGCTGCGCTGCAGTCTCTGAGGCCCCTAGTTCAATTCCCAGCACCGCAAAAATGGGAGAAGGGCCTGGCAATCCACTCCCAAGGCAATCCCGAAGCACTCAGCCATTGAAAACCCTATGAGGGTCACTATGAGTCGGATATGGACTTGACGGCACCTAACAACAACAACTGAACCATGTCACAGCTCTCCTGGCACAAGTGTGCTTCTTGCATTCCTGCTTCTCTCCCCACTCATATGCTCTATCACCCCCAATTCCCAAAGAAGCTTCAGGCCATACCTGAAAATTGGCTACGATGCCCATTCCAATACAGCCCACCAATCCAAGAACTAATGACACCAAGTTAAAAACAGGAGTGCTGAAATAGCTGGTTTGATTTTGCTTCTCTACTATCTTATATCTTGTGTACATCGTGGCTGCACCTGAAAAAGAAAGGCACTCTGATGAATTTGTTTATTATTTGGCTTTTTAAGAATGAAAAACATAGGAGCATATTTGAATCACCTTTTTTTTCCCCCAGCACTGGGGGCTGTGGGGTGGACCCAGGGCCTCACAAATGTTAGAAAAGTAAACTACCCCTGAGCTACATCCCAACCCCTTTTATTTTTTATTGTGAGACAGGATCTTGCTAAATTGTGCAGGCTGCCTCTAGCTTTGAACTTGCAATCCTCCTTTCTTAGCCTCTCAAATTGCTGGAATTACAGGAGTCTGACACCACACCTGGCTTGATTCACTTTTCTAAAATGTCCTATTTGTGGTTGGGAGTGTAGCTGAGGGGTAGAGGGCTTGCCTAGTTATGCCTGAAGACCCTCAATTCAATCCCCAGCAAAGGGGAAATAAAAAAAAGTCCTGATTGCAAAGGTCTCCTCACTTGCTCACCCCCCTGCACCCCTCCATTTTACTTTCTTTCTATTGTGATGGACAGACACGCACACCTCCTCTCCACGTACACCCACCTCCTCTCCACATACACACACATACACTACCTTGGCTGTTAATTCATTTTTCATATAAATGCCTTTATAGTACATGTATTATTCTGTGATTTGCTTTTCTCAGTTAACAGTGTACCATGGAGATTTTTCCAAACTGGTACAAATAAATCTAGTGCATTGTTTTTAGTGAATCATACCATGGTCTTTGATATGAGATATATTTATCTCATCATTCTCCTGTGGACTTCTACTTTGCTTTCATGTTTTTCCAATTACAAATTGCTCAGTGAACATCCATGTATGTAAATCTTTAGGCATACTTTCAGGTGTTTCTGAAAGACCCCATCCCAAAAGTAGTATTACTGGGTCAAAAAAAAAAAATGCATGATTAAAATGTTAAGAAACACTTCCAAATCGTTCTAAGACTATAACAAGTTATACCCCCATCAGCACAGTTGGAGAGCAATTTTGTAGGCACTGTTTTTTTTTGGGGGGGAAATGGAGTGTTGAGGTAGGGTCCCACTATGCAACAACAAACAGGCCTGGAACTCTGTGTAGTCCAGGCTGGTCTCAAACTCATGATCCTCCTGCCTCAGCCTCCCAAGTGCCAGAATTACAGGTTTGTGTCACCAAGCCCAGGAACCTTTTAAGGTTATTGTCCATCTAAAGAATAAAAATAGCAACTGATTGGTTTAATGGCATTTCCCTGATCATTAGTGAGATTTAGCAATTTTCAGTATGTCTGTTGGTCGTTTGTATTTCTTCTTCTGAGAATTGAATGTTTATCATATTTTTCTTATTTTTCTCTTGCGTTTATCTATTTTATTTTATTTTTTTCGGTACTGGGGGTTGAACCCAAGTTCTCACGCCTGCATGCTTTGCAAGTACTGGACCAATGACTGAGGTGCTGCCTCCAGCCTTTTTTTTTTTTTTTTTTACTTTTTGAGACAGGGTCTCGCTAGATTATACAGACTACCCCTGGTCTCGAACTGCGATTTTCCTGCCTCCGCCTCCCCAGTCACTGGGATTACAGGTATGTGCCACAGCGCCTGGCTTTTGTCTATTTTATTTTTAATATGTGGTTGCTCTTCACACATTATGTCCACTAGTCTATGTCTGCTATATGTACTTGTTATTAGGTGCTGTTGAGTTGGATCTAACTCATAGCAATCCTATGCGCAACAGAGGAAACACTGCCCAACACCATGCTATGCCTGGCACTGTTGTCAGTGCTTCCCTGCTATTTGTAGGGTTTTCAATAGCTGATTGTTTTTTGGCAGTAGACTGACAAGTCCTTCTCCCAAGCCACAGCACCTGGTGTTCCCAGGTGGCCTTCCATCCAAGTACTAACCAGGCCCAATCCTGCTTCGCTTCTGAGATATGACAGGATTGGATGCCAGGGTGTACGGCTGTGGGTGCTATGTACTACACATTTTCTTCTGGTCTATTGTTTGTCTCTTAACTATTTCTTGTACCTTTCATTATTTATAAATTTTCATTTTTTACCTACTCAAATTTAGAGAAGCTTTTCCATCCCTTGATTTTAAAGACATTCTGTAATTTAATTCTCTTTCAATTTTGCTTTTCATTTAGTTTTTTAATTGTGGGTCAGTTTTATGTATGGTGTGAGGAAAGTACTATGTTTTTCTTAAATAGCAAGTCCCCTAAATAAGGTTAAGGTTTTGGAGAGTAATTTGGCAATAAAGTGTAATTTCCAATATAGCAGGGCCTCATCTGTTTAGCTTTCTGTCCTGACTGCAACACTAAGCAAATGCACAAAGTCTATTACATGGTAAGGACTTAGAAAGTGAATATTGGATAACTATCATAATTTTAGAAATCTATTCCTTCTAACTAAGCAAAGCTATAGAAAAAATTCAAATACACAGATACACTTAAAAGGATATTTACTTCAACACTGTAATCATAAAATATCAGAAATAGCCTAAATGTTCAATTATAGGGGCCTGATGAAATAAATTATTGTATATCCATGCAAGGGATCCTCTACATGTCTGTCAGCTTGTTGTGCTGTGAGGTCCTGTGTGTTGCTGTGATGCAGAAAGCTATGCCACTGGTATCTCAGATACCAGCAAGCCCAACCACGGCAGATGGGTTTTAGCTGAGCTTCTAGACTAAGACAGACTAGGGAGAAAGACTGAGCAACCCACTCCCAAACCAATTAGTCATTGAAAGCCCTATGAGTAGCAGAGATGCACTGTCAAGTAGAGTGCCAGAAAATGAGCCCCCTAGGCTGGAAGACATTCAAAAGATAACTAAGGAAGAGATCCCTCCTCAAAGAAGAGTTGACCTTAATGATGGAAATGGAGTAAAGCCCCCAAAACCTGCTTTTGCTGATGTGGCACCACTCAAAATGAAAAGAAACACAGTGACTGCAACAATGGGCTCAAACATAAAAAAAAAGATGGTGTGCATGGCATAGTGTTGGGTAGTGTTTTGTTCTGCTGTACATAGAGTCACGAGGAGTAACACCTGACTTGAAGGCACTTAACAACAACAACAATGATGCGAGTGATATCATGCATGCATTAAAAGGATAAGGTGAATTTGTATGTATTGACATGGTGATGGCCATAATATTTTATAGCATTTAAAAAACAGGGCAGCCGGGCACAGGGGCACACACCTATAATCCCAGCAACTCAGGAGGCAGAGGCAGGAAGGTTGCAAGTTCGAGACCAGAGGCAGTCTGCGTAATTTAGCAAGACCCTTTCTCAAAAAAGTAAAACAAACAAACAACAAAAAAAAAGGGCTGGGGGTGCAGCTCAGTGGAATAGCACTTGCAAAGCATGCAAGCGCAAGGCCCTGGATTCAACCCCCAGTACCACAAAAAAAATGGGGGGTGGAGGTTGGACGTACAGCTCAGTGGTAGAGCACCTGCAAAGTATGTATGAGGCCCTGGATTCAGTAGACCAGTACCACAAAAAATAAATGAAAAGAAAAATCATACCTGAGTTGGAGACAAACTATACCTTGTTTTACCTTTTCCTATTTCTCTCTCCCACATACTATTTTCTTTTAAGGTATTGGGGGGTTGAACCCAGGGCTTGCACATACTTTGCAAGTGCTCTACCTCTAGGCTGCACCATCAACCCCTTTTTTTATCTTTTGAGGTAGGGTCTCACTAAGTTACATAGACTATATGTGGCCTCGAACTCATGATCCTCCTGCCTCTGCCTCCTGAGTCACTAGGATCACAGGTGGGCACCACCATGCCTGGCTCCCATTTCTCTTAAAGTCAGTGGTTCTCAAATTTTAGTGAGGATACAGTGGTACTGGGTGTCAAACCATAGTTTATGCCAGGATAGTGCTCTACCACTGAGCAATGCCTCCAGCACCAAGGGCTTATTTATAACATACATTCCTAGGTCCCATCCCCAAAGTTTCTGGCTAAGTAGATCTGTAATCTAGCCTTGGAACTGGTGTTCTAACCAGTACCCCAAGTAGTTTTCATGTAAACTGCCTTCAGAATACACTTTGAGATATTACCTTATGCATTGGCTTACATATGGTCTTGGCTCTACATTATAGTTTTTCTGATTATTTTTTCCCCAGTACTGGGGGTTGAACCCAGGGTCTCGTGCTTGCATGCTCTGCACGTGCTGGACCACTGAGCTGCACCCTCAGGCCATTTTTTTTTTTTTTTTAATTTTCTGAGATAAGGTCTTACTAAATTATGCAGACTGCCTCTGGTCTCGAACTTGCGATCCTCCTGCCTCCACCTCCCCAGCCGCTGGGATTACAGGTGTGCGCCACTGCGCCCGGCTACATTACAGTTTTTAAAAACCAAATTACATGTAAAATCTACTTTGGAAGTTTGGGATTTAAAGCCACCTCCAGCAAATTCTGGAGTCAAATTGCCAGAAAAGGTGAAGAATAGTTATATGATGAGGACGTATATACATTCAGATTTCTAGATACATTAGTTTTTCAACATGAGATAAAATTCAAGTTATAAAGGTTGTACTTTTAAAATATACACAAACTGCCAGGCGCAATTTCTCATGCCTGTAATCCCAGGGGTTTAGGAGGCAGAGGCAAGAGGGCAGCCTGCATAATTTAGTGAGACCCTGACTCAAAATAAAAAAAGAAAAAATGGACTAGGGATACAGGTCAGTGGTAGAGCACTTGCAAAGTATGTATGAGGCCCTGAGTTCAATACCTAGGTACCACAAACAACAACAAAAACAACAAAACACAAACTATAAACAATATATTTTACTTAAGATTGTGAATGTTTTCATTTATTTATAAATAGCACTTGTGAACTTACCAAGAAATGCAGAGAAGTTTATCATAAATCCAAAAATACCACTCTCTGGAGGTGTTGTTCCTGTATCACTGAGAAAGAGAAGAAATGTCTGAATTATTTAAAAAAGTAATTTAATTCAGACCTCTGGGCATGGAGTTGCTGAGTTATGTATTGTTTCTTCTGGGTGTTTGGCCACTTAGAATTTCAAAAGTGTTGCCTGAGTTTGTTCTAAAGTATTTTCATTTGACCTCTGAAAAACCTAAAAGCTATTTTTCTACCATGAAAGATTACATTTAATTTTTTTTCCATGGTAGAAAGCTAGGCAATGTTGAAAATGAATGGTATTTCTGTTTCTCAAATGATCAAACCTAATAAACTTGATATTTGTTCATTCTTGGTGAAAAATTGAGTGTGACTTTCAAAAATAAAAATAACTGAAAATCAAGTTTGAAAATTCTATGACTGAGATATTAAATGCACATAAATGCTTCACTTTAATCTTTTAATGACTGGATTTAGGCAGAAAATTTTATCCTGCTGAAATTATAATTATGGAAAGCAAAACAATATTATTATTCTTTATCAGCACTTTATTGAAACAATAGGGTATTGAAAGAATGTTAATTGTAGTAAGTTATTTTTAACAAAGAAAGATTTATATAAAAAGTTTTCAAGTACAATCTTCTAGTTGGTTAGATGATTTGGAAAACAATCTTTGATATACTTGCTCTATTTTCTATTCATTAGTGCCAAGTTTTAATTTTTAAAATTTTCAGGCTACTTACAAGCAATTTTTCCAGTTTAAACCTGATGGCAAAAGAGCTCCCAACATGAAAAAACTTGTACCCATTTTGAGTGTTTCCACATATAAAAATAACTCTTGAAATTTATGTCTTGAAAAACTGGTCCAGTAGAAAAGATGCACTTGAAAGTGAAGAATTCCACAAGAAGCCTGTGTGTGTGCAGAAAGTGGAACTTTGAAGTTTTGTGAACAATTAATATTTAGAGAGTCTGCAGCCATACACTCTGGCATCTGATCCCATCAGATCTCAGAAGCTAAGCAGGGTCAGCCTAGTTAGTCCTAGGATGGGAGACTGCCTGGGAATACCAGGTACTGTAGGCTTGGGAGAAAGACCTGGCAGACTACTCCTGAAAAAATCAGGCATTGAAAACCTTATGAATACCAGAGAAGCACTAACAATAGTGCCAGAAATGACACAATGTGGGGGAGAGTTTCATTCTGTTGTACATAGGATCGGACTTGACTCTGTGGCACCTAACAACAATAACAACAACATTTAAAGAGGAGTATGAAGAGGCTAATAGCCTCCATTTCAAATCCCCTTTTTCCCAATTATTTCAATCTTGGTGTAAGAACTTCATGAGACTAAAATTGAACACCCCCACTTTTCCTAAAAGAAAGATGAAGGTCATGGCTACCCAATGCATGGGATGCCCTTTCAGTCATTGTGCTGAGTGGGCAACAAGGGAGGGATGGGAACCAGTAACAGGAAAAAGGCAGAAGCAACTTGTGAGATGGGGTAGCACTTTTGCTAGATGACGAAGACAGATGGAAATCAAATCTCCCTCTCTTGGCTTAAAGTACAAAAAAGCAGCCATGAGGTGAGCCCTGTGAGAGCACTCATTATACATCTCCCACCTCAGTCTCAGGCCAGGGACAGGAGTTAAGGTAGGGGGTGTGAAGGGAAGAACACTGAGCTTGTTTGTGAAGGGAGGAAGGAATAAGAGGTTATTTCAGAAAAGTAGGTAGCTGGAGGATGAAGACACTCTATAGGAGATGAGAAAAAGACCTACTTGGGAACTCTGTCTACTTATAGTAAACCAAGACACATGTCAAACGCCTAGGTGTACAGTCCATCTTGACACCAACATATCTGAAAACTCACCCTTTCAGGGTGATAGTTTATTCTTGTGAATCTGTACATTTCAAACCATACAGGTATAGTCAGGGATATAGCTCAATGGTAGAACATGTGCGCAACATGACAGAGGCTCCGAGTTAAACCCCCAGACAAATAAATAAATAAATGTATACAAATAGGGGGCTGGGATTTAGCTCAGTTGGTAGAGCTCTGCGCTGCAGTCTCTGAGGTCCTGAGTTCAATTCCCAGCACTGCAAAAATGGGAGAAGGACCTGGCAATCCACTCCCAAGGCAATCCCGAAACTGTCAGCCATTAAAAACCCTATGAGGGTGGCTATGAGTCAGATACCAACTCGACAGCACCTAACAACAACAACATACAAATAGGACAAAAAGCACAGTGTAAATAGCCATTCCACATTTTATGTTGTTGTTTGGTTTGTTGTTTTTATTTATTTTTTTGTTTTTGTTTTTCTTTTGAGAGCAGGTCTTGCTGTGTAACTCAGGCTAACCTGGACTTACTATATATCCCAGGCTGGCTTTAAACTTGTGTTGATCCTCCAGCCTCAGTTATCTGAGTGCTGGGGTTAATGGGCAGCTTCGTGACTCTCAACTTTCATATGTATGTATTAAATGAATGACTATCAGTACTGGGAAAATATTGACTTAATATATAGCACTTATTGAGCATTAATTATGTACCAGGCACCATTAAGTGCTTACTGTGCATCATTTAATTTAATCTTCATAACCCTTAAGGGGCTCCTACAGCAATTCCATTTTATTAAAGAGGAAAGTAGATATTAGAGAGGTTATATAACTTGCTCAAGATCACAGAGCTATAAAGAGGAATCTATACCCCAACACCAATGTCCAACTCCCTGATTCTCCCATCTCCATTCTCTGACTTCTTATCCTTCATTGATAGAAAAGGAATAAAGCCAGTAGGAGAATGAATAGGGTAGGAAACAAATAATGATATGTTGGTAAATGTTAATAGGCAGGTCTGAAGGACTTCTGATTTGTTAGCAATTGACAATTCCATGGTGAAAATCCCCTACAGGTCTATCAGTTTGCTGTACTGTACAGGCTACTGTGTTGCTGTGGTGCTGAAAGCTATGCTACTAGTATTACAGATGCCAGCAGAGTCACCCATGGTGGACAGGTTTTAGCTGAACTTCCAGACTAAGACTGACTAGGGAGTAGGACTTGGCAGCCCACTCCAGAAACAGTCAGCCACTAAAAACCTTATGAATAGCAGCAAAACACTGTGGGAAAAGGAGTGTCAGAAAATGAGCTACCAGGTTGGAAGGCACTCAAAAGAGGACTGAGGAAGAGTTGCTTCCTCAAAGTAGATCTGACCTTAATGAGAATAAAGTAAAACTCCAGGGACCTCCATTTGCTGATGTGGCATGACTGAAAATGAAAAGGAACAACTGTAAACATCTATTAAAAATTGGAACCTAGAATGTACATATGAATCTAGGAAAATTAGAAATCATTAAAAGGGAAATGGAGCATATAAACATCAACATTCTAGGCATCAGTGAACTAAAATGGATTGGCATGGGCCATTTTAAGTCAGATAATCTTATTGTCTACTCTGCCAAGAATGACAAATTAAAGAGAAATGGGGTTGCATTCATCATCAAAAAAGACATCCCAAGATCTGTCCTGCAGTAATACTGCTGTCAGTGATAGAATAATATACATATGCCTACAAAGAAGGTCAGGTAATATATTATTCAAATTTATGCACCCACCACTAAGCCCACAAATGAAGACAGAGAAGATTTTTACCAGCTCCTACAATCTGAAATAGATTGAGCATGCAATCAGGATGTACTGACAATTACTGGTGAGTGGAATGCAAAAGTTATAAACAAAGAAGGCTCAATAGTTGGAAAATATGGCCTTGGTGATAGAAACAATTCTGGAGATTTATAGAATTTTGTCAGACCAATGATCTTTTCACTGGAAATATGTTTTTTCACCAACATAAACAGCAGCCTATACATGGAATTCACCAGATGGAACATGTAGGAACCAAAGTGACTACATTTGTGGAAAGAGACAATGGAAAAGCTCAGTATCAAAAGTCCAAACAAGACCAGGGGCTGATTGTGGATCAGACCATCAACTTCTCATATTCAGATTCAAACTGAAACTGAAGAAAATTGAACAAGTGTATGAGATCCAAGGTATGACCTTGAGTATTTTCCACCTGAGTTCAGAAACCATCTCAAGAACAGGTTTAATGCATTAGATATGAATGGTAGAAGACCAGATGAGTTGTGGCATGACATCAAGGACATGATTCATGAGGAAAGCAAAAGGTTATTAAAAAGCAGGAAAAAAAAGAAAAAAAGACCAAATTACATGTCAAAAGAGACTCTGAACTTGTCCTTGAATGTTGAGCCACTAAAGTGAAAGATATGATAAAGTTAAGAAACTAAGCAGAAGATTTCAAAAGGCAGCTCAAGAAGAAAAAATAAAATATTATAATGACATGTGCAAAGAGCTGGAGACAGAAAACAAAAAGGGAAGAACACACTCTGTTTTTCTTTTCTTTTCTTTTTCTTTTTTTTCTTTTCTTTTTCTTTTTTTTTTTTTTTTTTTGCAGTACTGGGGGTTGAACCTAGGGCCTCGCAGTTCCAAGCTTCACAAGTGCTAGAACACTGAGATGCACCCCCAGCCCATTTTTTTACTTTTTGAGACAGGGTCTTGCTAAGTTACACAGACTGCCTCTGGTCTCCAACTTGCCATCCTCCTGCCTCTGCCTCCCAAGTCACTAGGAATACAGGCATGCACCACCACACCCAGCTATGCTCTGTTTTTCTTAAGTTTAAGGAACTGAAGAAAAATTCAAGCCTTGAGTAGCAATAGTGAAAGATTCTACAGGGAAAATATTAAACAATGCAGGAAACATCAAAAGAAGATGGAAGGAATACACAGAGTCATTACACAAAAAAGAATTGGTGGATGACCAACTATTTCAAGAAGTTGTATGTGATGAGGAACCAATGGTATTGAAGGACAAAGTGGAAATTGCCTTGAAGGAATTGGCAAAACACAAAGCTCCAGGAATTGATGGAATACCAATAGACATGTTTCAACAGATGCAGCACTGGAGGTGTTAACGTGTTTATGCCAAGAGATCTGGAAAACAGCTACCTGGCCAACTGATTGGAAGAGATCCATATTTTTCCCTATTCTTCAGAAAGGGGATCCAACCAAATGTAGAAACTATTGAATGATATCATTAATATCACATGCAAGCAAAATTTTACTACAGATCATTCAAAAGCTAATACAGAAATAGATAGACAGGGAACTGTCAGATAAGCCAGGTTCAGAAGAGGGTGGGGAGCCAGAGATATCATTGCTGATGTCAGATGGATATTAGCTGAAAGCAGAGAATACCAAAAAGTTGTCTATCTATGTTTTATTGACTATGCAAAGGCATTTGACTGTGTGGATCACAACAAATTATGGATAACACTGCCAAGAAGGAGAATACCAGAGCACCTAATTGTACTCATGAGGAATCTGTACATGGACCAGGAAATAGTCATTCAAACAGAACAACAGGCCTTTTTTTTTTTTTTTTTTTTTTTTGGTCATTATTTCTTTAATACCATATAACAACTATTTACATAGCATTTACATTGCATTGGATATTATAATTAATCTAGAGATGATTTAATGTATAGAAGAGGATGTGCATATTATAGGACATACCACACCATTTCATATAAGTGACTTGAGCATCCACAGATTTAGGTATCCTCAGAATTTAGTATCTACAGAAGGTCCTGGAACCAATCCACCCCAGGGATACCAAGGGCTGACTGTGTTTGGCTGACATAGCTGTACCTGGGTACCTGATTCAGGAAACTGGAGAAAGAGTGAGAAGTGAAAGCAGTTGGTTCCCAACCTGGCAGCTTCCACCACACCACCCCATTCTGCATCACACAGCTTCATAGCCTGGATGGCCCTGCCTCCGACCCAGCTACCACCTCACTGGCCTCCTTATTAAGGTGGTGCTTCTGGGTTCCAGTGAGGATGTTGTTGTTAGATGCCATTGAGAGGAGAGTAATAGTCATATGCCTGTGGTTAAGATGCTGTGAAGTTTGTTAGGATTGCCCAGTTGTTTCAGAGTAGGTTTTTTCCTGGAAAATCCATTTATGTCCACGTTTCCTGCATTTACACCTCCACAAGTTAAGCCAACTGTGGAAGATTCCAGGGAGTTTGTAGAACACCTTTCTTCAACCTTATGATGTTAAAACATAGCATAAACACTTAACACATGAAAATACACAGAAAATGTAGCTGATAGTGTAGAAAATTCCCAAGCTTGGGCAATTGCTGTTCTTTAACTCATTATATACACGTGATTCCATTACCCCAAAGCCTGGAGTTACAGCATATTGAGGGGATTCAAATGCTGACGAAATGCAACATTATCTGGGTCTCCTGACTGAAGTTTATTAGACTGTCCTAAAATCCTAGGCCTAAACTAGGTGCTGTGGTACACTCCTGTAAGCTCAGCAACTCAAGGAACTAATATTACATTTTCTTAGATATTGTTAAGTATTAAAGCTAACTTTATGGCAGCTTCGCTTGGTGATGACTACTCTAGAATAGGATGCCCCCTGCAGCTATGTCAGCTATTTTTAAACTCAAAAAGAATTTCCTACTCACCAATACAAACAACTTGCTATTTTCTTACACTACCCACATGCAATTTGTCCTCTCTCCTGATTCATGCATAGAACAAAATTTAAAAAAAAAGAAGTTAAGCTTCTTCTCTATGGAAGAAACCAGGTGATGGAGATATAAAAATGAAGAGAGAATTCACTACCTTCAAAAGATTTAGTATTGCCAGGTTTCCATGGTGCATGCCTGCAATCCCAGCTCTTGGGGAGGCTGAGGCAGGAGAATCACAGGTTTGAGGCCAGCGGCAGCCTCCACACATTAGCAAGATCCTGTCTCAAAAATAAATTTAAGAAATTTGTAAAGGGGCTGAGGGTGCAGTACAGTGGTGGAATGCTTGCCTAGCATGCATGAGGCCCTGGGTTCAACCCTAGTACTGGAAATATAAATAAATAAAGATTTAGTACCTTAACAAAAAAATTCAGACTCATGATTCAACACATAGCTACTGATTGCCTTCCATGTCACAGGCAATTTTGTAGGCATAGTGAATATAGTAGTGAAGAAAATCTCCTTTGTGAGATTTGTATTCTTGCAGGGAGAGCAAGAGTTATAAAAATCAATGGTCTATGAGTGATAAGGGCTGTAAAGAAGGGAAATGTGGATAAGAGGACAGAGAACCACAAGTGAGCTGCCTCCTGGGACAGAAAAGTGACTTGAACGAAGGGAAAAAGCAAGCATTTGAATATCTGGGCCAGGAAAATGACAGACAAGTGACCAGGCCTTGAGGTGAGAATATGTTAGGGGAACTACAAGGAACGGGTGTGGTTGGAGGGGAGTGAGCCAGGAGGCGGGCCAAGGAGGTGTGTGCATATGGAGCAGGAGACACAGTAAAGACTTTGCTCTTCTGAGCATGACAGGAAGCAGTGGGAAGCTGAGAGCAACCACATGATGTAAAGTTGCTTGACATTTTTTAAGGATGTTGTGAAAACATTGTAGAGAGGAAAGCTGTACCACAGAGGTCGTTAGGAAATTATTTCAGTATTTGTTAAGAGATGACAGTGGCTCAGACCAGTGTAGCAATAAAGACGGAGTGGAAAGGGGTCAGATCTGGAATGTTTTTTGAGGTAAATTTCTAGAAACCACCCCCTACTTGTCCTAGAGAGGTTAATGTTACCAAAGAAAAAAGAGAAATGAATGTTTCTTCAGTACTTACACTCTGCCAGGCACATCTTAGTTAATCTTCGTAAGGTAAGGTATGCTGCCTTCTCCCCAAAATAAGGAAATGGCCAGGCCCGTGGTGCATGCCTGTAATTCTAGTGAGTCGGGAGGCTGAGCCAGGAGGATCACAAGTTTGAGGCCAGAGGCAACCTGCACAACTTAGCAAGACTCTGTCTCAAAATAAAAAATAGAAAAGGGGGTAGGGATACAGCTCAATGATAGAGCACATGCCTGGGGTTCAACTACCAGCAGTGCAAAAAAAAAAAAAAAAGAAAGAAAAAGAAAGAAAGAAAGAAAGAAATGAATGAAAGAAAAGAAAGAAAGAGAGGAAGGAAAGAAAAAGAAGAAGAAATGAGGAAGCCTGTCTATGCATCTTGTTGTTGTTGTTGTTAGGTGCTATCGAGTCGGTATCCGACTCATAGCGACCCTCTGTACAAGAGGGGAAACACTATTGTTAGTGCTTCTCTGCTGTTCATAGGGTTTTCAATGGCTGATTGATTTTTGGGAGGGGGTTGCCAGGTCCTTCTCCCAAGCCTACAGCTTCTGGTTTTCCCAGGCGGTCTTCCATCCAGGTACTAACCAGGCCCGACCCTGCTTAGCTTCTGAGATCTGACGGGATCCGATTGCCACAGGGCTATGGCGTCTACGCATCTAGAACTGTCTAATTTCAATGGGCGCAGCTTAGGAACTCTTCTCTGCTGGGCTATGTTACATCTGTGTGAGCACACTATCATTTCCATGCAAGTTTATAGTGTTATAGATCTGCAGTTAAGTTCGCATCAGCTTTTCCTTCTGGAGCCATTACTAAGGTGTCCTTGTCCTAAAAAATAACTCTTCAACACATGCTCTTGGTGGATTGAAATGCAATTTATGTCAGGTAAAGAAAATTGCTAAGTGGAGCACTCTTATTTATTTATTTATCTATTTATTGTCATACTAGGGGCTGAACCCAGGGCCTCATATATAGTTTGTAAGTGTTCCACCACATTTTTATTTTTCACCTTGAGACAGGGTCTCACTAAGTTACACAGGCTGCTTCTGGCCTTGAACTTGAAATCCTCTTCCCTCTGCCTCCCAAGTCACGGGGAATACAGGGGTGCACCACTGCAGAAGGACAGAGCCCTCTTTTTTAAGTTAAGATTGAGCATTTAGGTTTGAAAATTGCCAGTTCTGGATCAGGCAAGATTTTTGAGCCTTTTTAAAAGGCTGTAGTGACTTTTTAAAAGTAGGATAATGGAAGACAAATGCTCACATTTTATGGAATTCAACAGAAAAAAAATTGTATGTACTCAAATGAGTGAACTTTTTGAATCAAACAGAGGAGAAAGTATATATTTACACTTGGCTCAGCAGCAGCACTACTTCACCTCAATTAATTGTCAGGCTGTAAAAGTGTGGGATTTTCTATTTTCTTTATTTTTAAATTTTATTTATTTATGTATTTATTTATTTATTTTATTTTGGTGCAGAGGACTGAACCCAGGGCCTCTGGCATGCTAAGCATGTGCTCTACCCCTGAATAACACTCCCAACCCCTAATTTTTCTTATTATTCTTTTCTTAGAATTAACTAATTTGGGTCATTCTTTTTTGAAGAAAATATTCTATTACCCATTAGAAAGGATCCTTTTTTACCGAAATGTTTTAAATGATGTTCCTGCACTTTCATCCTTATGGCATTATGGTTTAGAAATACCATGAAGTAAGAGTCGTACCACTGTGAAGGTGAAGTGGTGTTGAGCTGGGCACCATGGTACCTGCCTGTAATCCCGGTAATTATGGAAGTTGAGGCAGGTGGATGGTATGTTTGAGGCCGGAAGCAGTCTACATAATTTAGCAAGATTTTTGACTCAAAATAAAAAATAAAAAACGGACTAGGGGTGCGTCACAGTGGTAGAGCATTTGCAAAGCATGTATGAGGCCTTGGGTTCAATCCCCAAGCACCACAAACAAATAAAAAATCTTAAAAAATAATAAATCAGCATTTCAATCATTTTTTGCTCATTATAAAAATAGTTCCTAATTGTGATTGTGGAGCTGGGGTTTAGCTCAGTTGGTAAAGTGCTGCTCCTCACTCTCCGCACCAAGTTAGATCCCCAGCACCAAAAAAATGGGAGAAGGATGTGGCAATCCACTCCCAAACCAATCCCGAAACAATCAGCCATTGAAAACCCTAGGAGGATCTCCATGAGTTGGACCCGACTTGACAGCATCTAACAACAACAAAACTATGATTATAAATTAAATTTTTTTATTGTTAACCAAATACAAGTTAAAACAGTTACTTTCGCTGGGCATGGTGGCGCACACATGTAATCCCAGCGACTCAGGAGGCAGACAAGAGGATCGCAAGTTTGAGACCAGAGGCATTCTGTGTTATTTAGCAAGACTCTGGGCTGGGGGTGCAGCTCAGTGCTACAGCACTTGCAAAGCATGCAAGTGCGGGGCCCTGGGTTCAACCCTCAGTACCACAAAATACATACATACATACATACATACATACCCCCAAAAAAAGTTACTTTCTTAATATCTAGTTTGTTGTTGTTTGTTCATTTTGAGATAAGTTCTTCAATGTCCTCAAACTTGTAATATTCTTGCCTTGGCTTCTAGAAGGCTGAGATTACAGGTATGCATCTCTGCACCCTACTTTTTAGTTTCATTTTTGAAGCTAAAGACCTGACCAAACCTCTTTTACTTCATCTACTATGTAATTTTGGCCCCGTTTTAAAAGTGGATTAATTCTAGGTGATCCACATTTCTGGTCTACCACCATTTACTGAGCAGAGATTATAGCTGTGAGCAACAACACAGGTGGTCAGATTCACACTCTTATCTAGCAAAACCATATTTGTTCAAAAAGTGAGGCAAACACTAATAAAAGGCAAAGCCAGGATCCAGAATTGGCAGAACTTTAAGAGTAAAGGAACACAGAACATTGTGGGTGCAAGAGCCACATGCCAAAGAAGACGGCATAAGAGAACCATCTTATATCTATGACTGGGAGCCGATAAGCTGATACAAGATAGCCTGGGGTGTTTGGTTGGTTACAGAGGACCTATTCGAAACTCTAACAAGCATGATTGTGCTTGAGAATGTGAATGTGGCCTTGTAAAAATCTAAACTAATCTTTTGAGGTTTTTTTATTTGCCCTTGGTTTTGACATCCTTACATTGATGGTTTCACAATGCACACTGAAATACCACTTTATGTTTTTCCAACATGTTAAATTTAGTGAGTGTTTGACTCCCATGGTTATAATTTTCTGATAGGAAACTTCCATTTAGCTAAAATACGAAGACATGATAAAACAGGCCAGTAAAAGTCTTACAGTCACCCTTACAATGTCTCTCGGGCCTCTTCTACCCTCTACCACACACAGACAAGCCACTTTTAGTAGTCTCTATTTCGGGTGCTGGGAATTGAACCCAGGGCCTGGTACATGCACTGTAACCCTGAGGTACATTTCCAGCCCTTTTGTGTGTTCATTTTGTTGTTCCAGTTGTTGTTGAGACAGAAGCTGCCTATGTAGCCAAGGCTAGCCTGGAACTTGTGATCCTCCAGCCCCAGTGTCCTGAGTGCTGGGACTGAGGCAGAATAGAAAGACAGAAAACTCGGTTGTTGTTGTTAGGTGCCGTCGAGTCGGTATCCGACTCACAGAGACCCTCATAGGGTTTTCAATGGCTGACTGTTTTGGGATTGCCTTGGGAGTGGATTGCCAGGTCTTTCTCCCATTTTTGCGGTGCTGGGAATTGAACTCAGGACCTCAGAGACTACAGTGCAGTGCTCTACCAACTGAGCTAAATCCCAGCCCTGCTCTCTTCCTTTGTTGTTGTTGTTGTTGTTGTTGTTGTTGTTGTTAGGTGCTGTCGAGTCGGTATCTGACTCATAGCGACCCTCTGTACAACAGGGGAAACACTATCGTCAGTGCTTCTCTGCTGTTCATAGGGTTTTCAATGGCAGATTGATTTTTGGGAGGGGGTTGCCAGGTCCTTCTCCCAAAGTGTCTTCCTAGGGGCTCTCAAACTGGAGTGTTAGAAATTACAAACAGACCATGGTTACTTAGGGCCTGAATGCTTGGAACCTTTGAATTTTAACCTTACTAGCACTCCCCATCCATCTCCAAGCTTAAACACTGCATTTCATAAAACCACTTTGCAATTTAACTTGCAAAAGCAAATTCTTTAGGATAAGAGGAATTCTTTAGGATAAGAGGTAAACTAGGTCATATTGCCTTTTCTTGTAAATTTTTGACTCTATTTTGTAAACCTTTACTAGTTTAATACTAGTTAGAAAAAGCCACATAGTCAGGCATGGAGGCTCAAGCCTGTAATCGCAGCAACTCAGGAGGTGGAGGCAAGAGGATTCAGGTCCAAGGCCAGAGGCAGCCTAAATAATTTAGTGAGACCCTGTATCAAGATAAAAATAATAAATGGGTTGGGGGTGCAGCACAGTGGTAGAGCACTTGCAAAGTGTGTGTGAGGCCCTAGATTCAATCCCCAAGTACCACAAAAAAAGAAAAAAGCCACAAAAAATTATATCCATTGTAAAGACACCCAGACACACCTCTCTTTGAGTGCCTGCTCTTCGCCCTGAAGTGTGTGGGTGATCTCTTATCTCTACTTAATAAAACCTTCTAACTTTGTTTTATTCTATAACTCTTGCCTTGAAAATTCTTTTTCTGCAATAGAGCCAAGGAGCTGGCTTTTACCTGGGCAGATGTCCTGGGAGAAGGGAACACCTCAGAATAGGCAGCAGAGCTGGGCTACATCTCTCACTGCTGGTGACAGAATTACAGGTGTGCTCCACCATGCCCAGCTCTCTTAACAGTCTCTTTATACAAGATAATACAAATATATATTGGTTTTCTCCATTTTTTTCCCCCTAACTAAAGGTAGCATGCCTATAGCTGTACCACTGTGGCATCTAATCCCGTCAGATCTCAGAAGCTAAGTAGGGTCGGGCCTGGTTAGTACTTGGATGGGAGACCACCTGGGAACACCACATACTGTAGGCTTGGGAGAAGGACCCGGCAACCCATTCCCAAAACACAATCAGCCATTGAACACACTATGAATAGCAGAGAAGCACAATAGTGTTTCGCCTGTTGTACATAGGGTTGCCATGAGTCGGATTCTGACTCAAAGGCACCTAACAAAAACAACAACAAAGGTAGCCTACTTTGTTCTGCCAGTTTTTCCATTTAACAAATTCTCTTTGCGATTCTTCCTAGAAAGTATGCTATATCAGAGCTTTCATTTGAGGTACTATATTCTTTGGATGGTGTATATTTATTTAGTCAGTTCTCTATTATGAATATTTGCATGATTTCTAATGTCATTAAAAGCAATGCTGGAAGCCAGGCAGCAGAGATGCACTCCTGTAATCACAGCAACTCAAGAGGCTGAGGCAGGAGGATCCCAAGTTAGAAGCCAGAGACAGCCTGAGCAACTTAGGGAGCCTATGTCTCAAAATATAAGGGGCAGGGGGGTGTAGGGGTGCAACTCAGTGGCATAGCACTTGCCTAGTGAGAAGCCCTGGATTCAAATCCCTAGTGCTGGGTTGGGGAGGGGGATCAGTGGTAGAAATCTTGCCTAGAATGCTCTAGACTCTGGGTTCATCCCTCCCACATGGCAGAATAATAAAAGAAATAAAGACAATGCTGAGAACAACCTTACAGATATGCCATTCTTCACATGGGCATGGATCCCCAAAGGATCAATTTGCAAAAGAGAGGCTGTTCCATCCAAGGGTGTATTTGTCATTGTTGTAAATTTTTCCTAAAATTCCTCCATAGAGACTAAAATCAATTTATATTCCCAGGAACAATGCATGAAAGCCTGCTTTCCAAAAATCTTACCACTAGGGTTATCAAACATTTGGGTTTCTGCCAATCCAGTAGATGAAAAACACTGTCAGTGAGTTCCAATTTGAATTTTTATTTCTGTTCACAAAATAGAGCAACTTTCCATATGTCTAAGAGCCATTTATCCAATGTATTGAAGAATAACAATGTTCCAAAGAGAAAATAGATGATAAAGAAGCTGACTTTGATGTCATCCTGGAAAGAGGTCCTCCTTCTGGTTTTGTTTCTTGCTTAATACATGTTCAAGTGTGCCAAAAGCATCAGATCACTAGAGTGGCTGTATAACACTAACATGTAATGCTAACTGAATGGCCGTATCAAGCTTCCCCTGACCTGAGATAAAGAGAGACTGGCCAAAAAAAAAATTTTTTTTCATTCAACACATGAATCTTATATTCCTAATTTGCTAGGTGATAGGTTCCATGGTAAATAATAAGACTAGATATGGGGAATTAAGAATGTTGTAGTGCAATTTTAAATAGAGCAATTGGGACAGGTCTTGCCAAGATGATATTTGCAAAAGAAGGAGTTAAAGGAGAAGGCCTGGCTATATCTGGAAGAATATTCTGGCTGAGAGGTCAGCCAATGCAAAATCCATGAGGAGGCGGTGTGCTTGATGTGTTTAAGACACAGAAAGAACCAGGTGTGGTGGCGGATGCCTGTAATTCCAGCTAACTGGGAAGCCGAGGCAGGAGGATCTAGAGTTTGAGGCCAGCTTGGGCTACATAGGGATACTCTTTCTCCAAAAAAAGAAAAAAGAGAAAGGGGGGGGAGAGAGAGAGAGAGAGAGAGAGAGAAAGAGAGAGAGAGAGACAGAGAGAGAGAGAGAGAGAGAGAGAGAGAGAGAGCACGCGAGCGAGCAGGAGGCTGAGGCAGGAGGGTCACAAGTTTGAGGACAGAGGCAGCCTGAACAATTTAGCAAGACCCTATCTAAAAATAAAAAGTATAAAAGACACTGGGGGTGCAGCTCAGGTGAAGAACGCTTGTCCAGCATGTGCAAGGCCCTGGGTTCAATCTCCCAGACTGAGAAAAACAAAAACAAAAACACAAGATACAGTAAAGAGGCTAGCATGGTTGGAGGGAGTTGGGGAGTGGGGCTAGAGAAGGAAGCCTTGAAAACAGAAATAACAGCCAAGGAAGAAATCTTCTCAGCTGCTGAGTGAATATGGTGTTATGTCACTCCCCGCCCCATCCCTATCTCTGTCTCTTTCTAATGCTGGGGGTTGAATCCAGGACCTCATGCATGCTAGACAAGTGGCTCTTCCACTTGGCTATACCCCTAACCTCACATCATTTCTTGATGTCTGGCGCTTACCTGCATCTTGCCACTACTTCAAAGACTTAGAGACAGTCCAGTGCTCTAGCTGCTGACATAAGCAGAATGCAAACAACCCCAAATCCCCAGGCACACTTACGTAATCAGTTTACACGTTGGCTGTTGAATGATGGCTCCTAGAAATAAGGAAACCATCTCACGACTTTTTCTTCTGTAATTCTGCTTACTCCAAAGGTTGCCTTGTTAAATTTTAAGCCCCTCCTTTGGAGTTGTTCAGCTTGTCCGTTTATTTCCCCATTTCTGATTACCTCCCATTTCAAGTTTATCTTAGGGATGATATTAAACACAATTACATCAGACACCTCTGCAAAGACCTAAACCCTGTCTCTGACAGCCTGGCCAATGTATATCACATATTATCTGCCCTTGACCTGCAAGTACAGGACAAACAGCTATTATTTTCTCAATCAAAAGAACTGTAGAAAGAACAACACTTCATTTTTACACAAGTCAAAGAGAATCTATCCTGTTTCAGACATGAGAAAAGGGAGATGGTGGTGCCTAGGACTGAAGTGTGCCATTGTTAGGGAGCTAGCTTAGCCCTTAGCAGGCAATATGGAGGAAAAGGAGATGGAAAATGGCTCCTGTTGTTCCGCCATGATGAATGAAGCCATATGTGTCTCTGAGGACACTGGAAGGACATTCTCAAATGGGTCACACACCCTACCAAAGCCAATGTGTCATTTACAAAAGCCCAGTTACACTAGGTGCCCAGCACTGATGTCATACTAGGCATGCCCAAGTTTAAATAAAACTAGAGGGAATATGTGTCCACTCTCTTTTCTTCCACTCCTCCCTTCTTCCTCTCCACTCTTCTCTCTCCTCTAACTATGTGTAAACTTATCCCTTCTCTCTGGCCTGCCATCTTCTCTGTCCATCCAGGCACTTTGCTTTCTAAAAGCCTGCTTAACTCTCCTGTCCTCTGGGTTCTTTATCTTCCCCTGGAGAACAGAAACATTCTTATGGTGATCCACTCTGGGAACATAGGTTTCTCCAAGTTCCTTTGCAGATTGACCTGAGCTTCTCCAGGTACCTCAGTTTTCCCTGTGATTAGTCCTTTAAAGTATACTATTCTTAACAAACCTTTTTTGTACTCTCTACTGTAACTTGTGTGTCAGGTATAAATTCTTTTATATGCCAAATACAAGGACCAAGGTCTTGCTGCCAGATTTCTGGACCTGTGCTCATGACCTACCTACTCATGCTCCCCATGTCTCCCTGACAACATATGGTGCCATGACCCAGATAATAAAGGTAACATTTCTAATATCTCTTCAAGTCGAAGTCCCTCAGAACTCCTCAAGACAACCTATTCTTACTGGCTCTTGCCCTCATCTTCAGCTCTCAGGATTCCTTTCCTTTTATATCTCCTACAATTTGACCCAGGCTCTATGGTGGAAACAGATTTCCTCCTCAGTATTTGTGGGACTCTGGCCAGCTGCATGTGGGTCAGAGGTCATCCTTTCATCTCTCCCTGTCTCCATCTTCCTGACCCAAATCCCCTAGCTTTTAAAAATGGCCACTTCACTGCCCTCTGCATTTTGTTGAACTTCTTGGGTTCCAGAATCTAAAACTCTGGCATTTCATTCTCTCTATTCTGAGACCTCTTTTCTCTTCATTGGAGGTCTCTCTCAGAATTCTTCAGGATGTTTTCCCTTTGTGCCAGCCCAGGTGGCAGCCCAGGATTCTAACTCTCTTGGAGTCACTGTAGAGAGGAGATCTCCTAAAACCCGAATAGCAAGCATCAGTGGCCCTTCCCCACTCCAGGCCTCTGCTGCCAGGTGGCAGCATGTGGTGTTGGGGGAGAGAGGCACAAATGCTTACCCTGCCCTAGATTAAGTTCATACCCAGGCCACAGGGCAAGAACACAAACAAGCTAGGAACAAGCACTGCGAGGCCACAAAGCTGCAATCCTGAGAGGCATGCCCCAGCCGCAGCCTGCAGAATGCCATAATGTTACCTGGTGCCACCATACAATCCAAACATAGCCACTGCTGCACCTGATACAAGCCTGATGGATGGCCCACCTTCCCTTGTCCACTGCCAAAGCCCCTTCCTGCCTTTGAAGCACAGGAAGAGAGATCTTTAAAGCTCCAAGTTCCATTTTTTTTCTTTTTTCTTTTCTTTTTTTGGTGGGGGGAGAGGGTAATCTCTATCCTCCAATTTTTTAAGCATATAGAACTTACAAAAAGAAACTTTCAGGGCTGGAGATGCAGCTCAGTGGTAAAGCACTTGCAAATGTGTGAGGCCCTGGGTTTAAACATGCAGTAACACACACACACACAAAAAAGAAAGAAAGAAAGAAAGAAATTTTCATTTATAGTGACATCTCCCTCACTGCTGATTAACTTTAAAATAGTAAAAAGTGTCACCTAAGTGTCCAAAATGAGCCACATCTGTTTGCTTTTTGTTTTCACTGGGTGAGTGCTTAGAAGCCAGCACAAAATTTCAGTTAAGTCCTTTGTCTTTAAAATGCAAATTTAGGATTAGGAAGTGCTTAATACTATGGAGCAAGTAATCTAATGCAGGTTGTTGTTGTTGCTGTTAGGTGCCATTTAGTGGGGTCTGACTCATAGCAACCCTATGTATAACAGAATGAAACACTACCCAATGCTGTGCCATACGCATCATCTTTTATTTATGTTTGAGCCCATTGTTGCAGACACTGTGTTTCTTCTCATTTTGAGCCATGCCACATCAGCAAAAGGAGGGCCCGGGGGCTTCACTTCACTCCTGTCATTAAGGTCGACTCTAAGGAAGCAACTCTTCCCCAATCCTTTCTTGAATGCCTCCTATCATATATATATATATATATATATATATATATATATATATATATATATATCCCACATATATATATATAGTGTGTGTGTGTGTGTGTGTGTGTTACTGGGGGTTGAACCCAGGGCCTTGCATGTGCTGGGTCACTGAACTGCACCGCCAGCCCATTTCCTTACTTTTTTTTTGAGACAGGGTCTCGCTAAGTTATGCAGACTGCCTCTGGTCTCAAACTTGTGATCCTCCTGCCTCCGCCTCCCAAGCCACTGGGATTATAGGCATGTGCCACCACGCCCAGCATCCATCACTGTGTTTGAAAGTCCATCTCTGCTATTCATGGGATTTTCAATGGCTACTTATTTTCGGAGTGGGTTGCCAGGTCCCCCTACTTAGCCTATCTAGTCTGGAAATTCAGATGAACCTGTCCACCATAGGAGGCCCTGCAGGTATCTGAGATACCAGTGGCATAGATTTCAGCATCACAGCAACATGCAAGGTCCCACAGCACAACAAATTGCCAGACATGTGGGGAATCTAATCTGTAGTACAAATTTTTGGGTTCTTTTAAAATTTTATATATGTCTACATGTACCTACGTTTGTATGATAATGTTGTTGTTAAGAGCCACTGAATTGGTGTCCTACTCATAATGACCCTATGTACAATAGATGAAACACAATTGTGCTTCTCTGCTATTCATAGGGTGTTCAATGGCTTATTGTTTTTTGGAAATGGGTTGCTGGGTCCTTCTCCCAACCCTACACCTGGTGTTTCCAGGTGGTCTCCCATCCAAGTGCTAACCAGATCCAATCCTGCTTAACTTCCAAGATCTGACAGGATTGGATTCCACAGTAGAACAGCTGCAGGTGTATGATACTAACTGTGCTTAAACATCTGAAAGTATCTGTGTTATAGTTTTTCTTGCTTCTTATTAGTTCATGTTTTTGATGATTGTTGATTTAAGGTAATTGTTTTGTGTCATTTTGTCTGTTAGTCTGCCGATTGTCCTATATCTATGATTTAATATTCTTTTTGTGTGTGTGAGTCCAACACAGAGGCAGTTTTCTGCCTTTCACTTTAACTATCTAGGTTTTTTTCCCTCTTTTCTTTTGCTCCTAAGAAAATTATTGATTGAAGTTACTTCAAGCCAGCCCTGGCTAAAAGGTGCAGGGACTCAAGAGTTAATTGTTAAATTCAGGTTGGGACTAGGAAAAATACAAGAGATTTTAAAAATTCAAGTATCAATGTGGCTTAAGACATAAAGTAAAGAAAAGATTTTAGGTTTGGCCAAATAAACAGGTGATCCTAATTTGCTTCCTTCTGTCATGAATGTAACTTAGACTCAGTACTTCTTTAAGTTGCTAAGTTGGTTTTTATTATATTGTTGTTAGGTGCCATGGAGTCAGGTCCAACTCATAGTGACCCTGTCTACAACAGAATGAAACAGATGCTGTGGAGTCAGGTCTGACTCATAGCAACTTTATGTACAACAAAACAAAACACTCCCTGACACTGTGCCATTTCCAGCACTATATCAGTGCATTTCTGCTATTTATTGGGTTTTCAATAGCTGATTGTTTTGCGATTGCTTCAGGAGTAGATTGCCATGTCCTCACATTTTTGCATTCTCTCTGGGGACACAAACTCTAAACTTTTTGGTCTCAAGATATGAAGATAAACTCAACTTCTCCTCTTTCTAGCTTTTTCTTCCACAGTAATAGACAAGTCTTTTCCCTTTTTCTAGTGCTGCAAGGAGCAAAGGAGGTAATGGACATTCAAACTCGATTCTTGATTTCAGTCTTGATAGTTTTTGCTTGGGTACGATTAGATTTCCTTTCTGATTGGGCATAAATTTTTCTCCCTTGGTTTGGGATCATGGAATTTTTGCTCCTTTTTTCTTGCGGCTCTCATCAGTGTATGTATCTCTGCTCTGGACTATAAGACCATACCTACTTTTCTATGCATTTTGTTCAACATGATTCTTCTTTTTTTCTATTTTAGGTTAAGCTTACATTTGATGTTTACTGTGTGTTATGTGTTAATCTCAGAGCTTTCCTTGCAGGTCACCCATTGACCTTTAGGAATGCAGCATCTTCCTCTCATTTGAGTTATTTCTCTCTTTACTTAATGAGATCATATATTCCTAAAATGCCTGTTTTGCCTGTACCAGGACTTCTCTATTGCCATGGGATTTAAAGCCTTTGTTTTCTATTCCAGATCAAAAGTGATACCAGACCCAGATGATAGGTCCCTTGTTTTGAGACACCTGCTATGTAAGGTACTCCCAATGGATCCCCAAAGGGATTTAAACCTCCCCTACATCTATTAGCTTCTGCTGCATTGTGACCATGACTTGCAACTCTGGGTCTTCTCTCCTTACTCAGGCTGGGTCTCTGCAGACCCATACAGGAGAGGACATGCGTACCTAAAGAGAGGCAATTGGAGACGGGCACAGTGGCACATGCCTGTAATCCCAGCGGCTCGGGAGGTGGAGGCAGGAGGATCACAAGTTCGAGACCAGAGGCAGTCTGCGTAATGTAGTGAGATCCTGTCTCAAAAAGTAAAAAAATGGGCTGGGGGTGCAGCTCAGTGGTATAGCACTTGCAAAGCATCCAAGCAGGAGGCCCTGAGTTCAACCCCTAGTATTGAAAAAAACAAAACAAAACAACAACGACAAAAATAGGCAATTTTATACCACTGGCCAAGGATCAAATTGAGAGCAAACACATAAGAACCATACCTAACCACTGCAGGCTAAAGAGACCTAAGATCTGGGCCCCAGTTATCTTGAATTGGAGATACTTCTTTCTTGCCAACTAAGTCAAAGAACACTCCTGACCTTAAGTGGTCACTGGAGTCAGGCTGGGACAACCACGCCTGATTCCCCATCTCCTGACCTTAAGTGGTCACCAAGAGTCAGTCTGGTCACCTATGTCTGACTCCCAGGTTCCTGAGTGAAGCGGGGAGATACCTCCAATTGTCATGGAACATTTTCTCCATGAACTCCTTGTATTCTGTCTTCTAAATAAGTAACTCTCCCATAATTTCTAATGACTCACCACTTAAATATAGACATTTCCTTTTTCACCACTGTGACCCCAGTACAGACTGGGAAACTAAAAGATCCAACCAAGATATGGAAGCAGCAACTAGTTTTTTTTTAAGATAAGACATTTTTTTTTTTTTTTTTTTTTTTTGCTGTGTTAGAGATCAAACCCAGGGCCTTATGCATGGTAGGCAGCCACTCTACCACTGAGCTATATCCCCAGCCTCTAACAAGACACTTTATTTCCCTATGTCCAGCCTTTCTTTGTTCTAAGAGACAACTCAGATCTATATAAACAATACAGGCTATTTCAGGAATGAAAGCTCTGGTTAAAAACTCAAAATTCACTCAAATGGGAAATGCTCCATCTTTAAAGACTTTCCCTGATAAGTCAGAAAACCAACCCTTCAGTCACCTATCCTTGATGGACCAACAAATCTAGCACCCGATGTCCAGGGTATCTAAAGGAGACCTCAAAGTATCCAAGGTTTTTCTCTTTTGTTCTTCTTCCTTTAAATACACATGTAAACACAGAAAATGTGTACATATATTCCATATTTACATGGTACCAAATTGGCTTATAGAAAACTAAATGCTCAAGTTTAAGTTTTGCTTTTGGGATTCAAAAATATGGGTAAAATGAAACCTCAAAGGGCTCAGGGAAAGTGATTCCAGGAAATAGAACAAGTCCAACTGATGGCCTTTAGTCCTGAGGAATACTCTATTTTCCAGGCAAATTAAAATCTGACTCTCAGAGAAAGCCCAGGCTAAAGATGAGATTCTTCAGAGGCCAAAGCTAGCCACTCCTATGGAAACACCAGGGCACTGAAAAGGACTGACTTCAATGGAGTCCTAAACAATCAGGGCTTTGAGACCTCTACAAAGAGGACCCAAGGTAAGCAGTGAAATCCTGCCCTCTGAAGAAAGGACAGGGCTTCACTCAGCTCCTATCAAGGCTGCCCTCAAGGACAGAAAGCTGCCCATGGTTTCTCGGAGAGGCCCACCTCAAGCAATTACAGAAGACCATCAAGGTGCCTTTGGGTGACTCTTAACATGGCAGGTAGGAATATTATTTTCCTTTCAGATATTGAGGGCTTCATTCTCTGTGTTAGTCAATTACCCAGGACCGCTTTCCAAGTAAACTTATGTAGTAATCAGTGTTGATGAAAATGCCTCAAACCAAAAGATTCTTCTAAAAGTTGTCTGGCTACCCACATAGGTAATGAGGATGTACTGGAAGGGACCAGAAAGAACAGTTTCCCTGATTACACAGGGAAATAGAGTGACAGATTTAAATGCCAAACAAAAAGTTTTATTAAAAATTGGTAATAGAAGTGGGGTGCGGTGGTACACACCTATAATCCCAGCAGCTCGGGAGGCAGAGGCAGGAGGATCACAATTTCAAGACCAGAGGTAGTCTGTGTATCTTAGTGAGACCCTGTCTCAAAAAAAAAAAAAAAAAAAAGTAAAACAATGGGCTGGGGGTGCAGCTCAGTGATCCAGCACTTGCAAAGCACACAAGCATGAAGCCCTGTGTTCAACCCCCAGTACTGCAAAAAAAAAAAAAAAAAAAAAAAAAAAAAAAAAAAAAAAAGATGATAGAGTTCTTCTGCCTCTTGAGAACAAAGGGTGGGAGCCACAAATAGCCAGCAGATTAGATAGAAATAAAGATCTAAAAATCAACAGTTGCTATTGGATCAGTTTCTTCCCAAGTGGAATAGCCCCTACTAGGTCCTCTTGTTACACTCGTTACTTAACAACACTTGTTCCTTCTGAGCATCCACAGCCTCAACAATATCCTGATAAAGTCACTTATACCTTTAAAAAGTCGCTTATACTGTCCAAAGGCCTGAGTTCTCTTCAAATAAGAGAAAAAGACACCTGGACTTCTTTATATACAAGGATAAGTATCATTTATGAACCTATCAGTAGTTATAGCCTTGATTTATATTTCAATTACTTCTTGGTTTTTCTTTTAGGCATTGCTAATGTGGGCATACAGGATCAATGGCTATGGCCTGTTATTTTCCTTTTAATCTATGAAACCCTAAATATCCTCATGGAATTATTCTTTTGTACTTTGCTACTTTTTCAATATATAATCATCAATATGCTTTTTTACAGCCCAAGAGATCTCACTCTTAAACTCAAAGGTCAAGATAACGGGCACAGCTGTCCTACAAAATCACTTAACATTGGATATTCTCACACTTGCTCAAAGAGAGGACTTGTGCCACTATCAAAATTAAATGCTATATGTATATATCCCTGACAATGCTGCTAATGTCTGTTCTGCTCTACATAACTTATACAACCAAATCCAGAGTATTTCACACTATATCTCTTTCTAGTTAACCGTTCTACAAATGGCTTTTTGGATTTCCCTGGTGCAAAGTGGTTATACCAGTAATAATTATGGACATCATAATTTTAGTATTTGGGCCTTGCTTACTAAACTGTTATTTTAACTTCGTGTCCTCCTCTCATTTAGAGTCAATTCATCCTTAAATGGTACCACAACAATCCAGACTGATACACCCAAGTCCCCTTAACCACCCTCCTGAGCCTGAAAGTCAGCAAGAGGGGACTCTAAACCTCTCTACACCTCTTCTCAGCCATAAGTAGCCAGAAGCATCTGTTGCTCTCTCTCCTAAAAGATTTTAGGGTCCAAACTCTTGAAGATGGAATGATAGCTAGCCAGCTTTGCCATTAACAGGCAATATGGAGGGAAAAGGGATTGAAAATGGCTCCTGCTACTCTACCATGATGAATGAAGCCATGTGAATTTATGAGGATATTGGAAGGACATTTTCAAATGGATCCCACACCCTATCCAAGCCACTGACCATTTACAAAACAAAGACCTTAGGGCCCTGTTACACTAGATGCCCAGAGTTGAGTGCCTATGGCTGATGTCATACTTGCTGTTAGGTGCCGTCGAGTCTGACTCATAGCGACCCTATGTACAGCAGATCGAAACACTTGTCGATTCTGTTCCAGGCACACAATCTTACTTATGTTTAAGCCCATTGTTGCAGACACTGTGTCAATCCATCTGGTGGAGGGTTTTCCTCTTTTGCGTTGACCTGCCACTCTCCCAAACATGATGTCTTTCTCTAGGGATTAATCTCTCCTAACTACATGTCCAAAATATGTAAGATACAGTAAGATACAGGCCATTCTTGCTTCCAAGGAGCACTCTGGTTGCACTTCTTCTAGGACACATCTGTTGGTTCTTTTGGCAGTCCATGGTATATTCAATAGACATCTCTAGAACCATAATTCAAAAGCATCAATTCTTCTCTTGTCTCCCTTGTTCAAGGTCCAGCTTTCACAACCGTATGATGTGACTGAAAATACCATGGCATGAGTCAGACGCACCTTCGTCTTCAATGTGACATCTTTACTTTTCAATACTCTAAAGAGATCTTTTCCTACAGCTTTTCCTAGAGCAATGTGTCTTTTGATTTCATGACTGCTGCTTCCACGGTTGTTGATTATAGAGCCAAGCAAAGCAAAATCTTGGACAACCTCAATCTTTTCTCCATTTATTGTGTCATACTGGGAGTGCCCTAATTTGAATAAAACTAGAGGGAACATTCACCCAGTCTCTTCTTCAATCATCCCTCTTCCTTTCTTTCTGTCCACTCCTAGCTCGTCTCTCTCCAGCAACCATGTGCATACCTTTCTCTTCTCTCAGGTCCACCATCTTCTCTATCTATCCAAGTCATTTTTCCTTCTAAAACCCTGTTTAACTCTCCTGTGCTCTGGCTTTCCATGTGATTATTCCTTAAAGATGTACTAGTCTTAATAATGCCTGCAGTTGTACCAACACGGCATCCAATCCCATCAGATCTTGGAAGCTAAGCCGGGTCAGGCTAGTTAGTCTTTGGATGGGAGACTGCCTGGGACTACTGGGTGCTGTGGGCTTGGAAGGACCTGGCAGCCCACTCCCCAAAACTATCAGCCACTAAAAACTTTATGAATAGTGGAGAAGCACTGACAATAGTGCCAGGCATGGCACTGTGTCAGGTCGTGTTTTGTCTACTATACATAGGGTCACTATGAGTAAGACCCAACTCAATGACACCTAACAACAACATCCTTAATGAGCCTTTTCTACACTCTCTACCGTAACATTAAATGTTGGGTATAAATTCGCAAAACTGAAGTTTTGTTGCCAGATTCCCAGACCTGTGCTCCAGACTCACCTACCAGTGCTTCCCATGTCTCCCCAATAACATCATGAGAAAACAAGCCCAGGTTTCTTCTGAGACACCAGACCAACTGGGAGCCAGGTGTGGTGGCACATGCCTGTAATCCCAGTTACTCAGGAGGCTGAGGGAGGAAGATCGCAAGTACAAGGGCAAAGGCAGCCTATGTAACTTAGTGAGACCCTGTCTCAAAATAAAAGATAGAAAATGGGCCAGTGTGATAGAGCACTAGCAAAGCATGTGAAAGGCCCTAGGGTCAACCTCCAAGTACCACCAAAAAAAAAAAAAAAAAAAGAAAAAAGTTTCATTCTTCCAGCTATGACATGATATCGGATATGACCTCCCAGGACACTGAAAAGGACAATCCTTATACTACACCTAGGGTTTGTTCTAATGTGCCCCAATCCCTGAGATTAATGAATGCCTGAGTACTCAGGTTATAAACAAAGCCATACCATCCTGAGCTATACGCCTATGGCTCCATTCTTTTAGAATAGACCAAATAAGTCCATTAATCCATTTTATAGAACCAAGACCTGCAAAACAGAACTTGTCTCCCCCAGAGTCACTAGCTAACCTCTTAAGAATAGCTTAGACTTCGGGACATGGTGGTGCATGCCTATAATCCCAGTGGCTCGGGAGGCGGAGGCAGGAGGCAGAGGTTTCTCAAGTTCGAGACCAGAGGCAGTCTGCATAACTTATTGAGACCCTGTCTCAAAAAGTCAAAAAAAAAAAAAAAAAAAAAAAAGGGCTAGGGGTGCAGCTCAGTGGTCCAGTACTTGCAAAGCATGCAAGCTCAAGGCCCTGGGTTCAACCCCCAGTACCGAAAAAACAAACAAAAAAAAGAATAGCTTAGACTGATTGGAAATTATAAGTGGACCCAATAAGAGGGAGGAGAGGATGAGTGAGAAGAAGTGGGCAATAGGCAAGGGGTGAGGGGGAACAATGTAGAGGGGAAGAGAGGGAGAGAAAAAATGCAAAATATAAGATGTAACACTATAAAAATTAAAAAAAAAATCAGGGTATAACCTATGGTAGTATATGGCTGTCATTATATGCTAATTAAAATTCTTACTTTTTTTCTTTATTTGTTTGGTAAAATGTTTAAAGAGATGGAAGTATAAGCAATACTGATTTGATAATTGCGTAAGGGGTATAACAACTGGCTTATTACTCTGTACCCCACCAACATATATAAATAAGACAATAATAAAAATAAATTTAAAAAATAAAAAAATAAAAGAATAGCTTAGACCTGTCCCCTGGGCAATGGCTATTCTCCACTACTGTCTCCTCTTATCCCTAAGCGTATGCCATGGCTTTATAATAAACTTTACCTATATTCTGCTCTGACTGGGCTGGGATTTAGCTCAGTTGGTAGAGCACTGCGCTGCAGTCTCTGAGGTCCCGAGTTCAATTCCCAGCACTGCAAAAATGGAAGAAGGATGTGGCAACCCACTCCCAAGGCAATCCCAAACAGTCAGCCATTGAAAACTCTATGAGGGTCTCTATGAGTTGTATACCGACTCAACGGCACCTAACAACAACAACAACATATTCTGCTCTAGCCTGCAGCCATAGCCCTGTGGCATCCAATCCCATCCGATCTCGGACACTAAGCAGGGTCGGGCCTGACCAGTACTTGGATGGGAGACCGCCTGGGAACACCAGGTGCTGTAGTCTTGGGAGACAGACACAGAAACCCACTCCCAAAAATCAATCTGCCATTGAAAACCCTATGAACAACAGAGAAGGACTGACAATAGTGTTTTACCTGTTGGACGTAAGGTCACTATGAGTCAGATACCGACTCAACGGCACCTAACAACAACAACATACTCTGCTCTGCATTCTCTGTGTCTCTTCTGAATTCTTTCAAGGAAAAATGCTGCCAGATCCCTAGACTGGACCCTTGGTAACAAATTCTGCTTCTATCATTTGTTAGTATTGTTATCACTATCATACTTGAGGCAAGATAGAAAGACGGAAAATTAAGGGGACATGGGAAGGAAAAGAGCCTCATCCCAGGATCTGGTTTAAGTCTCATCAGCTGAGAATCAAGGATTTCAACTGAAAATGTCAAAGTAAGCCATGCTTAGGGTCAACATGTGTATGACCTTTGAGTTTAACCTTACTTTTTCATCTGTAATCCTGTGCTTCTCTGAGAATGTTACAAGCAAGATCATGGACCATGTTTGCTTCTTAATAGCACCCTTTTCTTATCTATAAGCCTATACAATATACCTCCTGGACGACTCTATAGTCTCATTTTACTAAAGACAAACTCCTCAGATAAAAGATATACCAAAACACTTTTGCTTAATCTTTTAAATTCTAAACAATGGAACTTCTTTCAATCTATTTTGATCTATGTTTCCATCTAATTGGCACTTCCTTCTCATCCCTAAACCATAACAATGTACCTTGTAAAGCCACCTTACAATCTCATTTACCTAAGGGAAATTCTATAAGATAGAAAGATGTAAACCAACTTGTATTTGTACTTTGGCCACAAAATTATGTATATAGCTATTGTTCAGGCATTTAAATGCAATTCTCTCTCTTGAGAAGCCCTCATCCATGTCTTGGATGTGTACTATGATTCTTACATGTCCCTTTTTTCTCTCTGAATGCCCATGCTTATCTGTAATTAATAAACTGGCTACATTTGTTTCACTCTGACTCATCTTGAAATTCTCTTCTGTGATAGAGGCAAGGACCAGGGCCTACGTGAGTAGAGGTCCGTGAAGGGGGATTCCTCAGGCTACAGGTAGCAGCGCTGGACTACATCCCCTCACTGCTGCTGACATACTGATCTTTCGCCATCTGTTTAAAACTTCCATTTTCTTGCATGGAAAATAAACCAAGGCATTCACTTCAAAGACGTGCAGTGTCTCATGCTTGTAATCACAGTGACTTAGGAGGCAGAGGCAGGAGGATGGCAAGTTCAAGGCAGCCTGCATAATTTAGCAAAACCCTGTCTCAAAAAGTGAAAAACCTAGGCTGGGGGTCCTGCTCACTAGTACAGCTCTTGCAAAGAATGCAAGCGCAAGGCCCTGGGTCCAATCCCCCAGTACCAAAAAAAAAAAAAAAAAAAAAAGATGTTGGGGAATAGAATTAAAAAATATGTGAGCTGTTTAGCATGTATTAATTACCCAGATCTACTTCTTATCCCCCACACGTCTGTCAGTTTGCCACACTGTGGGGGCTTGTGTGTTGCAATGAAGCTGAGAGCTCTGCCACTGTAACCTTGGACATGAGTAAGGTTACCCATGGTGGACAGGTTTTCAGCTGAGCTTCCAGACTAAGACAGACTAGGGAGGAGGACCTGGCAAGCCATTCCCGAAACAACTAGCCATTGAAAACCCTATGGATAGCAAAGAGACACTGTCAGATATAGTGCCGGAAAATGAGCCCCCCAGGTTGGAATGCACTCAAAAGACTACTGGGGAAGAGTTGCCTCCTCCAAGTAGAATCTACCATGATGACAGAAATGGAGTAAAGCTGGGAGGCGGAGACAGGAGAATCGCAAGTTCAAGACCAGACCCAGTCTGCGTAACTTAGCAAAACCCTGTCTCAAAAAGTAAAAAAAAAAATGGGCCGGGGGCGCAGCTCAGTGGTCCAGCACTTGCAGAGCATGCAGGCACAAGGCCCTGGGTTCAACCCCCAGTACCGCAAAAAAAAAAAAAAAAAAAAAAAAAAAAAAAAAAAAAAAAAAAAAAAAAAAAGAAATGGAGTAAAGTCCCAGGGACTTCCATTTGCTGATGTGGCACCACTCAAAATGAGGAGAAACAACTGTAAACATCCATTGATAATTGGAATATGCAATGTACATAGTATGAATCTAGGAAAATTAGAAATTGTTAAAAGAGAAATGGAGCTCATAAACATTGACATTCTAGGCATCAGCAAGCTAAAATGTACCGGCATAGGCCATTTTGAGTCAGATAATCATATGGTCTACTATGCTGGGAA
Organism: Pedetes capensis; assembly: GCA_007922755.1. NCBI lineage: Eukaryota > Metazoa > Chordata > Mammalia > Rodentia > Pedetidae > Pedetes > Pedetes capensis. Next base: position 91,446 of record VMDO01007398.1, read on the forward strand.
TGATAAACTAAAGAGAAATGGGGTTGCATTCATCATCAAAAAAGACATTTCAAGATCTGTCATGAAATACAATGTTGTCAGTGATAGAATAATATCCATACGCCTACAAGGAAGGCCAGTTAATATGACTATTATTCAAATTTATGCAC